>OVAN01004482.1:0-25778 GCA_900406275.1 Anastatica hierochuntica
GAAACTTCACCAAAATCAACAAGTGTTACAATTAGTGAAAATTTCCAGCAAGTTTTGACACTTGTTGCTGAAAATTCCAGCAAATTCTGCAGCATTCCTGAAACAAACCACAAACTCAAAAGATATTAAAGTTAGCAAAATTTTCCAGCAGCTTTCTACAAGTGATTTCCGAAAATTTTGATGTATTTTTCTGCAGGAATTTGCGAGCAGACCTGAAAATCCAACAAAACTTAAACAAAAGGATTAGAGTTAAAGAAATCTTAGCCTAAGCAGTGTTTCTCTCAGCTCTCTCTCACGATTTTGATGTGTTTCTCTCTGAAATTTTTGTGTGGATCACCCAAGTTCAGCAAAGATCAAATTCAACTTCAGAATTGTTCCCTACCCCAAAGAAGATAGAAAGAATCAGAAGTTGGGTTGCAAAGGCTGAAACTTGTAGCGGAAATCGCAGCTGCAATCCCTTTACCACAAGAACCTGGATTTCTCTTCAGGTTTTTCAGATTTTTAAGCGTTCATATGTTTTAGTCCCGCTGTATTTGTATCTCAATAGCCCTTGCAACAATCAAAATAAAGAGAAGAGAAGGTGTTTCCCCAAAAACAGAAAAAAAATCAGACAAAAAAGGATAAGAATTCACCGATTTTTGGTTGTTTCTCTCGGTTTCAATCTCTGTTCCAGTGGCTCTGATACCACTTCATGCACTTTTGATAGCTTTGGGAGGTTTTTAGTCCCTTTTGATTGCTGGAACAAGAGATTAAGCTTTCTTTTTCTTTGTTTTTTTCTGGTTTTTTTTCGAGAATTAGATGGAGAGATGAGAGGGTGATTTTCAGAATAGAATTGATGGATAGAAGTTTCTTAGATCGGGTGATTGAACTCCCTTTTAGATCTTAAGAAAGAACTATAGAGAATGAACTCTGAAGTGTTGAATTTTCTCAAAGATGAACAAAGGTTTTCTCAATCACTGAGAAGAAAAAACTCTATTGTTTGCTAAAAGGATCGAATGCCTCCAAAGTCTGCAAAAGAAAGAGTATTTAACCTAATCTTAAACCCTACTCTAATCAACTCATGCGAAAATTATAGACCAATTGGTTTAATAATTTTCGCAGAAAATTGATCCGAAATCCCTTAAATCCAAATCCTAATCTAATTTAAAACCCAACTTAATTTAAACCAAGGAAAACATAATAATTAAATAGTCTGATAATTTGCTGGTTTGATCCAGCCTTCTGCGAAACTGGTTCTGCAAAAACCAAAGTCTGAATTCTCTTTTCAAACTTCTGGGTTTGTGATCTTGTCATTGGTCCATTGGAGAACTTGATTGGTTCTTGACTTGGCATTGATTCTTCTTCACTTTCCAGCTCATCTTCACTTGAACTGAACTCCATTCCAGCTTCCAGCTCCAGCTGTGTTGCATCAGTACCATCATGTCATTACCATATACCATTTACCTATGTTTGCACTATTACATATAAATTTCGTAGTCCTACAATTCCATATGCAACACACAATACCTTCGTTTTGCAGACGCTAATCGCACAATCGACAAACAAATCCAATAACCGAGACTCACCTAAGGTTGACGGTAAACGGTTGGGTATGACTATCTTCGAGCAAGACAATGGAAAAATTATAACCTCTAGCCCCCTAAATTAATTTCTTGATTAAATTTCAGAACGTCCCGTTAATCGGAGCCGGGATCTGACCCTAGAACTATGCTAATAATCATAATTAGGAAAAGATTAATCTAGAAGATTACCTTTAGATCGGAATCAGAGCTTATTGGTTTGGTTTATAGTACGGGAGAGGAAGAATTCTACGTTTGGTTTTGTGAAGAAATTAATTTAAGACCAAAGGTCTTTATCTAGAGGTGGTGGGATCACAAGGTACGTGGGCAAGGGAAGCATGAGGTGGCACTTGGCCCTCCAAACCAACCAATCACATTATGGTTGGTGGCCAAGTAACTCACAAAGTCATGGCAAGTTTAAGGGATGCCACCTAGTTGTTTGGCTACTTGCTTCCGCTTCCGAATATATCCAAATGTACCAAAACAAATTCTACACAGATTGAATCGCATCCAAAATTATCTGGACAGTCGAAAAAATTATTTCTTCAACCAAAACTTAACTCTAATCTTCTAAAATATTTATAAATTATTTTCAAAGCTATCTTATCTTAACGGCTCAGGAATAGTTTCCCAATCAATTTTCTCACCCGTTTAGGAGGTTTTAGGTCGAATCAATGGTATTTCTGGTCCATTAAATTTCCTAATGAATCTTTTTGTACCATTAGTTTCAACCACAATCAACCTTTAAATTTTGAGATTTTCCATGCAGCTTAGTTAATACTTTGCTTCCCGCTTCACACCATCCGACCAATCTTCAAACCAATCAAAAGAGGGGATGATGGTCGTCTCTTAGATAGTTATCCTGTCTCGCTAGGTCGTCAATCAAGTCTATCGAGCAGACCCTGCACCAATGCTGTAAGAGGATTTGAACTCTTTACCGTCCCTTTTTTTCCTTTTCCGCATATAACACCTCAGAGATGGTGTAGGTTAAAGTCAACTCAATTAGCCTCACAACAATCAAACAAGAACATGTACGACCAATTAAACAAACCTGTTACTAAACGGGAGATGCTATGGATGTACGCCCAGACCCTCGGACCTAGAATTATGAAACATCTCCAGGAATCCCGAACTGAAATCCACCACATCCCTAGAGGAATTAGCCTTCGACCAACCGACCTAAACTAACCCACTAGTTGGTTTGCCCGGTCCAGGACTCGTTTCAGATGAAACTTACATTTTATTTGGTTAAACATTTTTATACATTATATATCATAGTAGTAAACGTTGTACAAACATTTATATATCATTTGAGCCTAGTACTCCAAACCACACGTTATATAATATAAAAATATACATAACAAAATAAGGTCAGAAAACTACACTGGACTCGGCTTCTCCTCAAGTCCCGTAGGTCTCCCACTAATGGTCTCCTGCAAAACAGAGAGTTTAAGCAACTATATTGCTCAATGAGAAACGACGGCTAAAGAACCCATAGACTTATCGAAATAAACAGTATACAAGGTAAATAACAATCATCAAGCATATAAAAGTAAGTCAAGCAATATGCATGACGGTAAATAAAAAAATTAGTAACACAAACATTCAGTCCTCACTCTGAGTGGTTGATCCTCATAGATCATCGAAGCTTTCTCCTTGCCAATTGTTATTCCACCCCACCATAATCCATAATCCATAACCCAATCCATAATTCATAATCCATAATCCATAATCCATAATCCATCCCACATCCCTTCTTGCGCCCATTGACTCTAGACACAAAGTCTAAAAAGTAAATGGCGCGAATCAACATTTGCCACATCTTCATGCAGTCTGGCTGCACTAGTCGAGGGTAGCTTGCCCCATCATCGTGTTCAACATAACCTATCGAGACTAATTTTGATACGACCTCGATAAGTCATGGCCTCGAGAGGATACCAATGACCCTCAAGACACTCTATCCGAGTACTGGACCCTCACAAATCTCTTCTAACCAGAAGTTCATGGATAATACGAGTTCCTCAGCAAGTGAACATGTCGCAATCAAATCCGGATTCCTCACCAAGCAAACCCAGGACAAATAATTCATACCGTCCGGACCGAGGTTCACACAATACAACACAATATCTCTCACAACAACATGCATCACATTATCGATATCACTATCATACTATCAATCATCATGCGATCACATAATCATCATACCATCATGTCATTACCGTTTATCATTTACCTATTTCTGCACCATTGCTCATAGTTCTACGATTCCATATGCATCACTTAATACCTCCGTGGAATCCAAATGTAATCAATACTATAATAACACTTGCCACACTCCATATATTGACAAATAAGCAATTTTGTGTCTTGAGAGTTTGACACATAACCAAACTATTAAAATTGATGAACCAATCAAAACAAAAAATTAATACACATCATATTTTTTCAAATTTATACATAAGCTTATATATATTTCATGTCTTTTAGGGTCCCTATTTTACTTAATATGTCAAAACAAAATTAATAGAAAATACTATTTAGCGACTAAAAAAATTTTCAACATGAACTATATAGACATATATTCATATATACGCAAAAAATGTATATACTAAATTTTTTTTATTCTATAGTTATCATCTCATTTATTTTATTATATAAAAATCTTTGAACTCTTGTTTGTTTTCTATTGCAATCATCAATTAAATCATATAACATAAATAGTTATAAATTATATTTTTGAAATCTAGAAATCAAACTTCATTTAAAACTTAGAAATCATATTATCAAATCATTCGGTGCTACAAAATACATTTGGGAAACATTTATTGGATCATAATATAAAATAAGATTGAATGTTTAAAAAAATTTACAATTGTAGTATCAGTCTCGCACATAATAAAAAAAATAATTATGCGGTTGACAATTTATTATTTATATGGTTAATAAATTTTTGTAAATTAAATTTTTAAATGTGATGTTCGTTATTTTTATATATTAGCACAAATTATATAGATTTAAATTTCATAATTTTTTTAGCCTTATAAAAAATTTCAAGATTTATGAAGTACATATGATATAAATTAAGTTATTGTACAATTTTTTATATTTTAGCGCGCGCGGATAAAGTTTTATTTTATTGTTAATTTCATTTTTGATATATATGTTATTAAAGATGCATATATATATTGAAAATAACATGATTTTTTATGTGCTATACAAGTTTATATCTACTTTCTCTATGTTTTTAAACTTTTATGCTCGTGAATAAAAATAGCCCGCAACATCGTGCGGGTATTTACCTAGTTTTTTTTTTAATTTTTAGTTTTTGTAATAAATTAGATGAGAGAAAAACACGAAAAAAGAAAGGTGTTTGAGAATAATTATAATAGACTCTCATAAGAATAATTGTACAAATTACATTCATTTATATAGAAAAATTATCTAAACCTAAGTTCCTAAATTAAGATAAACATAAACGTAAATAATCTCTTTCTACATAATGGTAAATTTCCTATTCTAAGATATTAACATATTTCCTAAATATTTCTATATCTTGATCTTCATCTTGGTAAATCTCACGCCTAATACCCTCCTGCAAGCTCATATGTGGTAACACGTATGAGTTTGGAAAATTCTTCCAAAGCGGCGTTAAACCCAACTGTCGAGTCATCGTCGATGTTTGTACTCGATCGTAGTGTCAAATTGGCTGCAATATCGGAACGTCAAATCAGTAACGATGTTTATACTCGATCATAGAGTCAAATCATGGAAACTACATCAGAACGTAGTTGTATATCTTCATCCTCTTCACCATCATCGTTGGATCTGCGTATATATCCGTTAGATCAAAGTTCGTCATCACCGGATCAGCATGATATCCGGTCAAACCATCTTTTAAAAAAAATATTTTTGTGACTACTATCGAATTTGTAATAGATAAATAGTCACATGAAGACTAGTTCTAATAATTGTAATACTAGAAACTATGAAAACACCACATTCCTTTTTTTTACTAGAAACAAAAAAACCGACATATTCTTTTTTTCTTTTCCTTTTTTCCTTCTATATCAAAATAATAATACCTAGTAGTAATTTTTTTTTAATTATTTTTATTACTATGATAATTTTGGCGAAAGCTGTTGGGGAAAATTATATTAGACTCTCATAATAAGAATTGAACAAGTTACATTCGTTTAGATAAACAAATTATCTAAACTTAATTTTATAAATTAAGATAAATATAAATGTAAATAATCTCTTTCTACATAAAAGTAAATTTTCTATACTAAGATATTAACATATTTCTATATCTTGATTTTCATCTTGATCTATTTTACGGATGTTCTAACATCTAGTAATCCAATCGTATAACGTAATGGGACCTCTCAATAGAAAATTGGACGGAAAAAATATTAATATGTTTTTGACATCTTCTATGAATAGCATTGGACATGCAACAAAAACCTTTTTTTAAATCGTCTATCAAGTACTTTAATGTTTCAAACACACTCAACATAACAAAAATTCAAATGAAAATACCTGATACTCATCATTTAACACCTCAAATCAGGTAAAAGGATATGACCCAAATTTCTTCAAAATTACGATTGTGAAACCAAGTTCAAGAAAAGATTGAAAACGTCCATCTTGTGACAGCTTTTTGCCACAAAATATTTGATAAGTTATTTAAACATTTGATAAGTTACTAAGTCCAGCAGGAAAAGAAGTACTTGTTAAAGTCGTAATCCAAGCCCTTCCCACCTATACTATGTCTTGTTTTCTATTACCTAATAGAACTGTGGATAACATCACTAAGGCCATTAGGAATTTCTGATGGTCTAAAAATAATAGTAAGAGTAGGATTAGGTGGGTCTCCTGGGATAAGATTACAAAGCCAAAGGCTATTGGAGGGTTGGGTTTTAAGAACCTTAGACTTTTTAATCAGGCTTTGGTAGCCAAGCAAGCTTGGAGGCTTCTTACATGTCCAGGCTCTCTTACAGCCAGAGTTTTCCAAGGAAAATATTATCCTAAGAAAACCTTATTAGAGGCTTCTGCTGGAACCATAACTTCTCATGCTTGGAAAGGTGTTTTCAAAAGTATAGAGCTCATTAGACAGGGCATGAAATGGTCTGTTGGTAATGGAAATAGCACAAAAGTATTTCTTGACAGATGGTTGAATACAGATCCACCTAGACCACCATTGCCCAAGCATGGCTCTATCAAATCTGATTTGCTTGTTTCTGATTTGTTGAATGCGGAAGGAACATTTTGGGATGATGATAAGCTTCAGTATTAGATTCATCCACAGGACATAAAGGAGATAAAGATGATACGGCCAAGCATTTTTAAAGTTGCAGACAGTAAGGAGTGGATATTTTCAACAGATGGACGATATACAGTCATGACTGGATATCTGCAGCAATGTGTTTCTAATGGATTTTTTCAAAATCAGGTTTCTTCTATTTTTAAACAAATTTGGAAACTTTCTGTACCGCCTAAGATTAGGCATTTCTGGTGGAAGCTTTTGCATCATGCATTGCCTGTTGGTTCTCAATTGAAACAGAAGAAGCTAACTACTGATTCTACTTGTCATATGTGTGGTGAAGTGGAGGAGAACATTAATCATATGTTATTCCAATGTAGGGTAGCGAAGGAGGTTTGGCAGATATCATGTTTCCAAGGCTACTCGGATTTTCAAGCTAACTTTGTTGAGGAGAATGTTGCTAAGGTTTTTGCTTCCAACAGAATGTTAGCTGGTAAGAGTTACCACTTATCTGCTTTTTTGGGATGGAGAATTTGGAACATGATGAATAAACTCCTTTTTGAGAATCGCAAAATCCCCATTCCAGTGATCATTTCTGAGGCTTTTAAGGATATGAAATTATGGTTATATGCGCAGGATAAGAATGAGCATGATAAGAAATCCATAAGAAATGGTAGCCAACAGGAAGAGAAGGATACAAATGTATCTGTAGATTTAATAGAGCAAGTGGATGCTGAAGTAACAAGATGTTATGTTGATGCATCTTGGGTCTCACGTGAAGATAAGATTGGTATTGCTTGGATGCTCTGTAATTCAGGTAAAATACCACTTCTTCAAGGCTCATCTTCGATGGAGCCTCTTAGCTCTCCCATTGAAACAGAAATTATGGCTTTAAGGGAAGCTATTATGATAGTGAGTAGTCTGAGGTTTGACCAAGTGGTTTTATGTGGTGACAATAAGACTTTTTATTCATTCCTTAGACGAAAGACTTTGGTCCCCGAGATGAATCACAACACCTTGCAGGGTCTAACTCCCTATATCAGAGACATTGAAGCTATCATGAAGAAATTCAAGGCCTTGAACTTTTTGTATATCCCTAGAAAGATAAACCATAGGGCTGATAAGATGGCTAAAGAGGCAAGAATAATGTCTCAAGCATATGTAGTTAAATGGTTATGATGCAATCAATCTTACGTTGTACTACTTGGTTTCAATGAAATGTTGTTTTAGCCGGAAAAAAAAAAAACAAAGTAAGATATATAATTTTTAGGAAATACATAGGTGAGTCTATTAAAAAATCTAAATAAAGTTGTAACATCCCTATTCCGGTCCATTATATTTTTATGTTCAAAACCTTTTTCATTTCTTTTAACTTTGACCCTTTTAATGTCCATTAATTCCATTTAATTAAAAAGCTCACTTTATATTGCTTTTTAAAAAACTCCAACATTGGAAAGAACATGATATCTCCCTTCCTTCCTTCCCCTATAAATATTATCATTCCCCTTCTTATTTTCTTCACAAGTCAGAGCAATGCTCTGCATAGGGGGTCGGCTTTCTGGCTAGTCCCCACAAGCTTTTAGCCAGCGTCTCTGGCGGGGTTCTTTTTTGGCGAGTTCTTGGGATTTTTCCAGTGAACTTTCTGAGTTCTTTTCGGCGAGTGTCAGACGGTTTTCTAGAAGGTCCCCGCGAGCTCTGACACTTTTTCCAGTATGTCTATATTTTCTTTCTTTTCTTTCCTTTCTAGTTTTCGGTTAGGTTAGTTAGTTGGTTCGACCAGTTAGAGTCTGTTAGGTCCTCGACCTCAGCCGGTTTAGCCGGTTTGGTCTGACCTAATAGGTTCAGCCCGATTTTGCCAGTTTAGGTTCTTTTCTTTAGCTTTTCACATTTTTCATTATGTTTTTCCTGGTCCCGAGTTTCCTTTTTTGACAGTTTCCAAATATAACAAGTTTCCATATTTGGTAGTTTCCTTTTCGGGGAGGTTTCCCTTTTTGGCAGGTCTCCGGTGAGGTCTAACTCGGGTTCTGGTCCATGTTTTTCTTTCTGGGGGTGGATCGTTAGCCAGTCAAGCCGAGAGTTCAGACTTGTTGCAAATGTGAGGGCTAGACCCATATACTCCTCATGCTTTCCTTATTCACTCTTTTTCGCGTAGTTTAGCACCGGAACAAGTGTTGTTTGATTTTTTAAGTCTTCTTAGAGTCTATTTTTTTTTCTTATTTGCTAACATAAACTTAGAATAATAGATGATATCACTGTTGCTTGACTCGTATGATGTTTACAAGTGTGTGATATATATAATGAGAAGTCGTTTGCTTACATGGCGGGCTCACAGAATTTGTTGGTGGAATCGAGCGATTCTGGAGCTCGCCGTTTTTTTAATTAAAAAATTATTTGGTGCGTTTTTGCTTATGTGGCGAGTTGTCATTCGCTCTCGCCTCTTAATTCGTCCAAAAATATTCGCCTTCATTTTTGTCACCAAATTATCCCTACGTGAAATTCATGATTTTTTTTAAAAAAAGGAAAATTTTTTTGTGTGTTTTTCTTCTTTGATCGTGCACATCTCTAACCGATTCATATTTTGATTGCTTCATTTGATGTTATCACGATAAGCCATGTAAATATTTTGTAAATATATTTATTGCTTATTGTGCATATCTAATCAATCCTGATTCTATTTAAGCTGATCTTTTCTCGCCTTTCTACCTTGCATATTGCAATTCATATTCTAATTTGTTTGCTCTCTGCTCTCTTTTTTTGACCAGGGTTTATTTTCTCTTGTGGGATGTCTTTATCCCGTGTTCTTTTCACATGTTTTGGTATATCGTCTCCTCTCTTTTTCGAAGTTTTGTTTTGTGGTTAGGTTTCTAGATGGTTTTGTTTTGTTGTTAACTATCTTGTTGCTTTCCGTAGGGTTGTCTCCTCTTGACTATGAGTATTGCTTGACTTTTCTCGGGGCTAAAGGTTTACTATCGTCGAATAAGCAGTTGTTGGATCTCTTCGTCTTGCTTGTTTTTAATGCGGATTCTCTGGTGACTCTGCTCGCTCTTCTCTCCGGTTTTTGGCTATGTCCTGTTTGTTCATCTTCAGGGCTTTGTTCCTTTGCTTTGACTTTTCCCCGATCGATGTTTGTTTGGAATCGAGTGTTTTCTCGGTGGCTTCCGCGTTTTACCTTTAATCATGTTTTCCATGGTTCGTGTCTTCGAGTCATTACTTTCTCTTTTGGGTTTATGGCTAGGTTTAAATCGGGTCCGTTTTTGTCTTCTTGTCTTTCTTCTTTCGTGATAGGTTTTCTTGATGAAGATGATGAATATGGATACTTTACGATGATCGGTAATTCTGCATATGTTTATCTTTTTATTACTTGGTGGTTCACGCTATATTGGTTTTACATCTCTTTGGTCTGTTTCTCGTGATTTTTGACGTAGGTTCACCGGAGAATTGGGTTCCCTTTTATCCACGTTTTTGTCGCCGTGGCGGTTTGTTCTATTTGCATATGCTGTTTCGCATCCTTTCAGATAGTTGTGAGTGTTATCTCTGTATTGTGCACTTTTGTTGTGCGTGTTTTTGAGACCAATTTGTCGCCTATTTGTCATCGTGAGTGTTTTATGTGTAATATTCTTTTTAGCTACTGGTCTTGTACGTCGATGGCGCCGTGTGGTTTCGGATACTGACTGTGGTTATGGCGTTGGTACGTCGAAAATTCCGTCGATGATCAACTTCCTTGATGATTCCATCCTCTTTCATCTCTTCTGTTCTGTTTTTTTATTAATTTTTTTTCAATTTTATTTTTTTCATTTGGTATATTAGTGATTAGTCTCGAATTTTCTTTTCGATTTTTACCGGTTGTAATATATCGAATCCCATTTAATCAATAAAAGCCAAAGCCAAAGCTTGTTTGGTTATTTTCATTCCTTGTGTCTTTGTTGGTTTAGAATTCCTATTTGTTTTGGTTAATTATTTTTTTCCTTTTTCGTTTTTCAGTTTTTTATTGTATCGAAAGTGTTTTTGTTTGTTTGGGTTGGTGTTTGGGCCGGTTGTAAGGGAAATATTTATGTCCAAGCAATTCTGGTTTGGTTTCTAAAATATCTCGGTTTGCTAAATGGGTTGTTTGTCAACGGTTCTTAAAATTCTTTATTTGATTGTCATATGTCATTTGTTTAGAATATAACTACATGAATATTGTTGCTAAAAAAATGGTATTTAAACCTAAAATTGAGAACGTACGATATTTAAAATTTCTCTTCCTATCATTCTTCTGAATATTATGTGGTTAGGCAAGATATTTTAAAAAGGCTTGTGTACCTCATTTTTTGGATTCTCTTATATCCTTTGTTTAGGATATAACTTATGTTTATTTTTTGGTTGTTTATTAGGATTGTTTTCTTCTATATTTATGTTCAGAATTGGCCCAATATGAAATGTCGATTATTGTTGGTCTTGGTTTTTTTGGTGTTCTTTAGTGGATTTTCCTTGCCCACCAAATGCATGGGCCTTTGTCTAATAAAGTCCATTGCATATTCGATTTTGTTCATTTCGATGGGTTTATATGTTTGTTTGGTCTTTTCGGGCTTTTTTGGGTTTGGCATCTTCCAAGTTTTTTGTGTTTGGTTGTGTTGTCCGATGGGCCGAAATTGGTAGAAGTCGATTTAGGCCCATGCTAATTTGGCTTGTCGAACTCACTTAAAATTCTCAAGTAGTTCTTTTCCGGTTGTCTTTTTGATTTCTGTTCTTGCGATTTAAACAGTGAAACCCTTGGAGGTTTGTCGCGGCAATGTCGTCTCCACTCTTTCGTTTCGTTGCTGCGGTTGTTCCGGCGGGGTGTGTCTTCGATAAGGTGTTTTCTCTGCAGTTGTTTCGAGTTTCTCCTTTTTTTTCTCTTCTCATGTCGTGTCTGTGGTCATGATAATGTTTCCAGGTTTGCTCCCTTGTGGATTATCGATGCCGGGGATTTCTGTTGTCCCAAATCTATACTCTTTGGCAATTTCGGTTTTTATTGTTTTGCATGTTTACTGTTTTGGTGCATGTTGTAGTTGATTGTGTTGATTTTTTGGTTCGGTTGCTTGTGGAATTGGTTATTTACAGTTGTTTTCGTTGTTTATCGTTGATGTTATGATACTTGTCTATTGTTTGCGCTTTAGATTTGGTCGATTATGAAAGTTGTTCTTTTTGTCTTTTGTTGATTTTGGAATTATAAACGTTTTTGGTTCTCTTTCATTCCTTTTTTTTTTCTTTTTCTGTAGTTGTTGATGATGATGGTCGTGGTGATACTTCGTCCAGTTCATCGTATGAATCTTCTTCCATGACTAGTGATTTTGGCTACTCGAGTGATGATCTTCTTGAGTCTCCAGAGATTCCTTATGATTCGGATTGTGACTCGGAAGATGCTCTCTTTGTCTCTGCTGATACGTATGGTGATCTTGGAGATGATGATGGTGATAGTTTTGGTTCTGACTCCGGATCGGATGAGGAGGTTGAATGTCCACCTGAGGAGATGCAAGATGATCCGGAGGATGATTTTTTCGACAATGGGACTTATCGTCCTGTTGTAGAAGATGGAGACGAGGTTTCTGATAGTTGTGGTTCTTACCACAGTTTCAGAGTTAACTGTGATACTGCTGAGTTGTCGAGTGATGCATCTTCTTCAAGCGATGGGAATTTTGGGCCAGCGCGGAAGAGGTGTCGCTTTATGTCCTTCGATGATGATGAAGGCGAAGGAAATGATGAAGACAGTGATGAATCGTCTTCAAGTGACTTTGATAATTAGTTTGGTTCTTTAGTATATGTCTTTTTGTTGGGGAACTTATGTTCTAAGTTCTTGCAGGGAAAGAGTTAAGAAAGTGTTAGTATGACTTTTTGTGTACAAAGTTTGGTCGGCTAAGTCTAACTTTTATTGTAAATTTGTAATTCGGTTACTTGACATGGTCATTGATCAATGGTAGTTAATCGTTGTTATTGTTCTTAGAATCCTGATTTTTGTTTGTCTTCTTTGCTCCAACATGCTTGTTTTATTCAACATCTAGATAGTAGTAAAGCACAACAACATTGTCTTTATATTCGATTACATGAATCTAAAATTATATAGGAGATTATTATTTTGTATATAGAAAATATTAGATGAGAATTTATAAATCATAATCTTATCGTAGAGTTTTTATCCGATTATAGAAATATATGTTGATCACAAATATTCGATATTAATATCTTTAATATTATAAAATAAAGATCAATGTCCCAACTCTTGCGTAGATTGAAGTCCCAATGTTAATATTGTTGGGTTTCGATTTTTTGATATATATTTTGGATTTCTGAAAGCGGATTTTATTTTTTTTGTTTATATCCCAAGTTTTCTTCTTATTCACGTAATTGATTAGTGTGAAGTCCCGTAGTTTATTATTATTTTTTGTTTATACAAGTATACTTTTGTGTGTACTTTTTGTTAAAAGGTTTCATATGTCAAAGATATTTTTAGAGGTTTTCATAGTATTACAGATATACATAACCGCACTGTTGATCTGTCTTCTTCTATGGGTTAGTTTCTTGGTTTTTTCAGTTTAGAATTTTTTTTTGGTAGTCCTTGTATCAATAGTGGATTTTTTATGCAGATCTGATCGGAGAGGTTCTTAATGTTGAGAATTTTCATTTGAGGTTAAAGTCTTCTTTAGGGCGTCCTTCTTTCGATGTGTTTTTGACATCAAAAACGAGGGGTGAGGCTGGTTATTTATTTTTTGTTTCTTAGTTGTGACTTTTTTGTCTAAACAATTTTTTTTTGCAGCGTCTTGCCGTGTAGATTACCCAAAGAGTATTCTTATGATTTTTTGGAAGTTGTGAAGGATTCTTCGGAGAAGGTGGTGGTCTGTGTTTTAAGATTTGCGAGAGTGGTTGTACTCGACTGTGTTTTGACCGTTGTTACCTACTTAGATTGCACTGATGTATTGGTGAATCCGTCTATTCCTGAAGCGGAATATGTGAGAGCTTCTGCTAGCGGAGATGGAGATTAGTTTTTTGGTTTTTTTTCCTATATGTTTGTGATTTCTGTGGGCCTTTGGGAGTTTGATATTTCTTTTGGAAGTGTTTACCTTATGAGTTATACCTATTTCTCTTGATTTTTTTGGGTTGGTCTATGCATCTTCTGGTTAGTATTTAATGATTTTGTGTCTCTCCTCATCGTCTATAATGTTTGGATTTTTTTGTTGTTTTTTCATGGTGTAAAGTTTTAAATTGTTTGTATCAAAATCAGCCTCTTTCTTCTTATGTGGAGTTGATGATGTTTCTTTGCATAACACTCAAACTTTATAACCCTTTTGTAATCAGCCTGGTGCTGGAACCATATCCTTTTTCTTTTCTTGGCACTCAAGTTAGCTCATTCCGTTTAAAATACATCATTTTCACTCGCATCAAATGACCAAATATTCTTTTTTGGTTATTTCTAATGATTCTTTCTCATCGAAGATTCATTTCATAATAAACAAAATGACTTACTTCGTCACCATGATTTCATCATCTCCGTATGTTGTCCTAATTTTTTGGTGTTTTTTTCGGGGATATTATTAGATAATCATTGTTTATTTTTTTGAGATACATATCTAGAATAGGTAATCATTGTTTATTTCATTGAGTATATATCTCTGCGAAAAAAGATGAGAATATCCTTTTTCGCCTCTATAAATTAAATTTTTCAGGGCGTCTCTCCTCCTTAGCTTATTTCATTCGACCTTGGTGTGTAATCTATATAGCTTTGTTTTTTCTGCCTCCTTTTTGGGAATTATTGAGTGTTTAACTTCCGTTCTTTTGTTAGGTTTTTCTCTTGCTATTATTTTGCTGCTATGGGTTGCGATGGTTCTGGTCTCTGCCTTAACTCTTATTGTGAGTTCATGGATATTTATATTGGCTATTAGCTTTTTATGCTCTCAAAGATATTAATATTGGTGTTGACTCTTCCTTTTTTCGTTTTTTTGTTGTCGGTGTATAGCTAGTAACTTGAGTTCATGGTTCGATGGTTCTAGCTTGGAAAGGGCCATCTATATGAGAAACGACTCCAGCGATGTTGATGACCGATTGGTTAAAGGTAAGCATGGTCGTAAAAGAGATCGTTCTGAGCTCGATTGTGGGGAGGGTGAGTATAAAGGAAAGGAGCCTGTCAAGCATTACGTGGATGGTGGTGTGTCTGTTGGGTGTGGTTCTGATGGTGATAATGTTTTGTCTACCAGTAGTGGTTCTGATAGTGATGATCTGGATCTTGGTTACTATGATTATGGTTATGATTATGGTGATAATAATAGCGATACCACTTCGAGCAGTTATACTTCCTCGAGTGAGGGTAAATGGTTTTTTTCTGATACAACCTCTGACGACTCAGGCGACAATGATGATGATTATCAACCCCCTAAAAAAACCCGTCGTTTTTCTTCTTCTGATGATCCAAGGTGTCTTGGTGGTGTTTAGAATTCTTTTGGGTTATGTAATTTCCCTGATTCTTTTTTAGTTTTCTTTGCGTTTTTTTTATTATTATTTTTCTTTTGTTATTTCGTGAATCAAATTCAATAAAACAATCAATATTATCGAAAACTAGATTTTAATTTCCCATGGGTGATATTTACGCGTGTTTGGCGCCTTGTCTCATAACATCAATGTTGTGTGGTGTATTTGTTTCACGATGAAAAGTAATTCTGTATTCCACAAGAAATTGTTGGTTGTATGCCGGGACAAAGTAATAGTCGATTTATATCGAACCACTTGATTATCTTTTACATAATAAATGTTTACATAAAAAATCAATATTTTTGTTTGAATAGCAAAATTGGTAAGCAAATATTTGCGTATGTGGAATTATTTGCATAAAAAAATTCTTATTTAATTTTACATATTTTTGACTAATATTTTTACCTTTAAAAATAATTGCCTCAAATTTTACTCGGATATCGTTATGCGATCTATGATGCTCTTTCCTTCAAACAACGTATGATAAAAGGGTAAAGATCAACGTCAAACACATTGTTACTTGTTGGAGAAGGAACACAAATAAAGCTTAAAAGAAATGTTGTGTATTGTTACCGATTGTTACACATTCATATATTTTTATATCTATATTTGCTCTTATTGATATGCATAGCTTTGATTTGGTTAGCCAACTAAAATTCTTCTTTGCTTCCTTGGTCAAGTATTTTATATGTATTTTTCTTTATATTATATATTTAGTTACTTCGTTTGGATATACATTATAATACAAAAAATATTCTTTGTCATGGATATTTTTATATGTGTTTTTAGTTTTTGCGATAGACGCGGTTTTAAAATTTGTAGTTTTTGATAGTCACACGATAGATATATTAAATATTGATAAGTCCGTCGTAAATTTTGAATTATTTAGTGTTGTTTCGTTTTTATCAAATCGCTTTACAATGGCCTATAAATATTGGTTTCTTCTTTTCCTTTCTTTCATCATCGAGGTCTTCTAATCTATCACTTAAAGCAAATAACACAAAGAACTCATGGCTTTCCAACGCAGTGCACCGGCTCCATTGGTTTTGGTCAAGGACATGTTCTATGCAAAAGTGAAAAATCGAGGTGAATATCCTGAGGGTTTGGACAAGGTCTTACAAGGGGGTAGATTACATCGAGTTTGTTCTTGTCGATCGTCAAGTTATTTTTTCTATTATTACTCCTGTTCTCTTTTTTTGATGTCAATATTACCTTTAGATTTTCTACGTTTGTATTTTTGTTCTTTTGATGTTCGCGTTAGAGTATACTTGCGGTTGTTTAGTTTTGATGTTTCTTTGTCTCTGCAGGGTGCACGTCTTTATGGCACGGCGGATGGTGATCTGGTTCTGATTTTTTGAGATCAGTTGCTTGAAGGCCAATGGAGATCTATATGTAATTTTAAAGTCACTAAATATTATGGTGATTTCAGGACAACTCCACAGTCCTTTAGGGTTATTTTCATTCGGAAAACTGATGTCAGGCTTATGGAAATCATTCTGGTTGTCCTGCCTTCTCTTTATTATGCTTTTCTCGCTGAAATTCTCTCTGGAGAGAGGGACACTCATGTTTTGTTTGGTGAGCTTTTGTCGCGTTTGCTTTTTATGCTGCGTTTTTCCTATTATTTTAACGAGTTTCTTTGTTGTAGATGTTATCGGTCACATCATAAGTGTTGGATCTTTAGTTGTTGTTAATGCTCGCGGGGTTAATACTCACAAAGTCGATATTATTTTGCGAAATGAAATGTAATTTCTCTTTTGTTTTGTTTGTTTTTGCCTTTTGGTTGTGCTCTTTGGTTGTTTTATGTCTTTGTATTGCAGTGATTTACAACCTCTATGCACTCTGTGGGGGGGGATTACGCAACTGCAATGGTTGAGTATACCGCCAATCATAAAGATTCGAGAGTTGTCTGTCTTCTTCGTATGGCTATTTATAAGGAATATAAAGGTGTATTAAAAATACATGCATTTTTTTATCTTCCTGTGTGTCGTTGCTTTTGTTGCTAATTGTTTTTTTCTAGGAACAATAAGTGTTTCAAATGCATTCATTTGCTCTCAGCTTTTGTTTGATCTTGATTTGCCTGAAGTCGAGCATTTTAGAGCCATGTATGCATTTTAGAGCATTTTATAAACAATATGCTTGTGTTCCTATTTTTCTGTTTGTCGTCCAGCTTCTTAGTCACTCTTTAAATTTTTAGGTTGCCCAGCTCCGACGTGCTTCCTATGAAAGATATTTCTCTTTCTGCTCGTGGTTCACAGGTCGATTATCGTACTGAGTTCCTTGTCGGGAGTGTAAAGAGGGAAATTTGGGAGGTTCTCATTTCTGTGAAGGTATCATCGTTTTACCCTGTATATTTTTTGGATCCTTTTTCTCATATAAAGTTGTGGTTATACGAAATATGATAAATGTAGGATGAGCAATGTGTTTTGCTTGGTACTATAGACCATGTTTCCAAGGAAACGAACTGGTATTATATAGTCTGTAAGGCTTGTGATGCTACTGTTCAGTCGTATGTCGATGTTGTTAATGATGCTGGTGAGCCACTTTTTGACTGTCCGAAGTGCGGGGATGTTACTGATGTTTCTGCAAGGTACTTGGTTCGATGTGTTTAGCCGTGTATGAGCTACGTAATTTGGTCCATTAATTTCATTCTCATCGTTGAACTGTGTTCTTGGTTTTGTGGAAGGTATAAACTGGTGCTCGCTGTTTCGGGCGGGGGTAAAGAACATCTAAAATTGATTTTGTTTGGTAGCATTGCGCATAAGCTCTTGGGTGGTCGTACAACTGATGAGTTAGCAGAGGAAGTTGCTGAGAGTGAGCCACACGTGCTTCCTGAAGCACTCAATGGTTTGGTTGGGAGGAGGGTGCTTTTCAAGGTTTATGTTAAACATGAAGGTTTCAAGAGAAAGGAACCCACGTACAAAGTGGATTTGTTTTCCGATGCTAAGGATCTGATTTCTTAATTTGAGAAGAGGCCATTGGTATAATTATCTTAACTATGATTCGGTTATCGTGTCTCTTTATTGTATATGCGTTGTGATGCGTGTTTTTTTTTAGGACTCTGTCAATTCAAGTGATGATTTTACTCCGCTGAAGAAACGGATGAAGGTTGAAGATCCTTCGGTTGGGTAGTTTCACTACCGTGGTTGTTTTGTGTTTTAGTGATGTCTTTTATCTTTTATTGGTTTTTAGTATTTTTAGTTGGGTTATTCGATGTTATGTTTGGATCCTTTTTTATTTTTTCTATCGTGTTGTACTCCATTATTGTGGATTCTCAATCTTTTTGTAGATTTTTAATAAGACGCGTTTTTTAAAATTTCTCCTTATTCAATGAGGACAATGTTTAGTCGAACCCATTAAGCAACAAAGAATTGTTTTGTATGAAATTCACACATGGCAAGTAAAACACATGATTGCTTGTGCGGTGAGAAACACCAAAATTAAAGTTGTCTACTTCTTTTGATACAGTGGTACGTCTCTGTTCTAAGAAAGATGTTTGCTCTGTTCGAGTGTGTAGTGTTTCTTCTTTAGATTACGTATATGCATGGAGGCGAAGTTTAGAGACAATAATGGCTAGAGGGAATTGAAATTTTCAATGTCTTCATTAATGACATGATCAGAGCTGTAAGGAGGTAATTCGAATGGAGTTATGGACGATCAATGTGGATGTTTAGATCGTTTTTTTGGGGTGTGTAAAGGATATTTCACCGTAGATGATGGTTATTGTTGGTTACATTCTTCATCATCGTGATCGTCTTCTTCTATAAGTTTAGAAACTATATGTTTTTTATTTTTCTCATTTCTTTTATTTTGGACCTTTTTACGAGTTATTACATGTTAATTATTATTTGTAGTTGATGTTTGTCCTACTAGATATTAAAAAGTTTCTGTTTTACTGATAAAGACACCTTGATATGAGTTTCTTTTTATTTGCGGTTTTGATAAGCACCAAAAATATATAATCTACGTCTCTTATATCTTTGTGTTATTTGTAGAAAATATTTATCTAATTGGATTTTAAAAATTGTCCATTTTATTGATAAAGACGGGTTGATATGAATTTTCTTTTATTAGTTGTTTTGATAAATACCACGGAGAATATAATTTGCACATCTGAAATCTTTGTGTTATTGGTTTCTGTTTCTTATTTGTTCCATCTTGAAACGATCTATCGTCTTTCTTATCATAGTCTTTCTTGATTATGCGACATGAACTCGAGGGAAGACAATGTCGAGAAAAAAACGGAGACCTTATAAGAAAAGTAAGGTCTTTTCATCGTGTTTACGGTTAGTTTAGTTTTTTTGGAATTGTGTTGTCAGTTAACTCATTTTTTGTTAACATTGTTTGTACTTAGGGCAGCAGGTCACACACATGAACTCGAGGGAAGACAATGCTGAGAAAAAAAACGAAGACCTTATAAAAAAAGTAAAGTCTTTTCATCGTGTTTACGGTTTGTTTAGTTTTTTGGAGTTGTGTTGTCTGTTAACTCATTGTTTTGTTAACGTTGTTTTGTGCTTAGGGCAACAATTTGTTTTGCGCGACTATATTACTCAGGACCTAATGATGCTCGGTGTTTCCTCGGCTGGATATTCTTTGGCGAGGAGTTATAATTCCTCTATTGCGAGGAAACGCATGATGGATATCCTTAAATCGAGTAAACATGGGGATGGTTTATCGTGTCCCACTCGACGTTCTTTGGGAGTTAGTGTAGTGCGAGGTGGTTTATCTCGCTCTTCGAGGAATCGTCGTTTAGGAATTCTTAGATAAAAGACAAAGGCCAGAGGAGTAATTGAAAAAGGCGTGTATGAATGCCATTCTTCTTTGATAAAACGTGCATTATATGTGGTTCTAACGTCACCGTGTTTAAATGTGTAGGTTTGCTCGAGGAATCGTCTTTCAAAGAAGATTTTGTTTGTTTTGTAGCGACTGATTCTGACACTGATCACTGTTCTGATTCGGATTCTAATGATGCTTACGGTGATTCAATGGATTTGTATGAAGAAGATTTGGGGTGCAATGAAACGTTAAAAAAAGGTTGGATTATGCATGTGCATTTTTCTTTCTTGCATTTTAGTGTCTGGGAAGTTTTTGCAGATATGTTAAGGGTTTGCTACGTGTGTTTTTTTTTTGTTCTAAAATTTTTTTAAATTTTCTCAGGTTATTCTGATGGTGGAGATCCTACGTTTGTTTGTTCGAGTTGTGGAGCTTACATGTGGTTTGGGGAGCGTATAGAGTGTAGACGTGTGCGAAAAAATCCGGTTTTTACGTGTTGTCAAAGGGGGAAAGTGAAGCTGCCCTTAATGCGGGCTCCTCCGAATACCTTATCTGCGTTGCTTTATAATGGTGATGCACGTGCGACGCATTTTCGTGAATTTATAAGAGTGTATAATATGCTTTTCTCTTTCACTTCGCTGGGTGGTACAATTGATCATTCTGTTAACATCGAAAGAGGTCCTTCTGTATACCAGCTATGCGGTGAAAACTATCACCGGATTGGTGAACTTTTGCCCTCTCCTGGTGAAGCGCCGTTTTTTTTTGCAGTTATATATCTACGATACTTTGAACGAGATAACGAATCGTATAAATGCTTTCAAGTAATCTCTGAATATTTGCGTCTTTAAAATGTTTTTTTTTCTCATCGTGTCAATGTTTTTCTATTTATTACCTTTCTCCGGTTTATTCGTTTAGGAGGAACGGTGATGGTGATCATTTGGATGCGGAGATTGTTCGCCTTTTAAAAAGAATGTTGGATAACCATAATCGTTATGTTAAAGTCTTCAGATGTGCAAGGGATGGAATTGATTCAGGACAAGACACTCATGGTTTGCGTCTAAGGCTTGGCATTACGAGAACTACTGATGGACGTATTCATAATCTACCTTCTAGAGATGAGGTTGCAGGATTGATCCCTGGTGATTTTGATCTTAACGCGGATGAACGTGAAATAATTATTGAAAGTAGATCTGGTGTATTGCAGCGTATAAGTGAATTGCATCTGACTTATCTAGCACTCCAATATCCTTTGTTGTTTCTTACGGTGAAGATGGGTTTCGGTTGGGTATTGATATTGGTTTTGTGGATGTTGCTGGTAGGAAGAGGACAACGATAACTATGAGGGAGTTCTTTGCCTTTCGTATACAACATCGGTTGAATGAGGCTGCTACTATTGTTATGTCGGGGAGGTTGTTTCAGCAGTTTCTTGTTGATGCATACACAATGATTGAGAGTAATCGCCTTCGATATATATGGTTTAATCAGAGAAACTTTCGAGCTGACAAGTACAGCACCATTGTTGAATCAGCTAAGTAGGGTATTTGCAATCTTTCTGAGGGAGGGAGGCGTATTGTTATACCATCTTCTTTCACTAGTGGTCCAAGGTATATGATGCAACACTATCTAGACGCGATGGCTACCTGCAAGTATTTTGGTTATCCAGATCTTTTTATTACTATCACTTGCAATCCAAAATAGCTAGAAATTACAAGGTATCTAAAGAAATATCGATTAAAAATAGAAGACCGTCCAAACATTTGTTGTAGGATTTTCAAGCTTAAGTTAGATAATCTTATGGACGATATCACAAAGAAAAATGTTCTCGGGCACGTGTCTTCAGGTGAGATTTTTTCTTGCGTTTGTTACTCATTTAGCTTTCGTGTAATCTATAGCATTTGAATTGCTTTCCTTTCTCACTGTTTATCTTCTTTATTGTAGCTTTGTACACTATTGAGTTCCAAAAAAGAAGATTACCACATGCTCATTTGGTTGTTTTCCTTTGTCCTGGTTCTAAGTTACCTAGCGGGGACAAGATCGATGAGATTATTAGTGTCGAAATCGCCGATGCTATACTAGAGCCTGAGTTATATGAGATTGTTGGCGATTTGATGATACATGGACCTTGTGGTCCTGCTAATGTCAATAACGTATGCATGTTCAATGGTAAATGTAGTAAGTTCTATCCCAAACCAACGTCACCACGATAAACGATGAGGGCAATCCAGTATACAGGCGGCGAAATGATGGACGATACGTCCGTAAACTGAATTTAAATTGCGATAATCACTATGTTGTCCCTTATAACAAGGGCTTAACGTTGAGGTATCGAGCACATGTTAATGTTTAACCAAACAAGAGCTATCAAATATTTATTCAAGTACATAAATAAAGGACCAGGTTACATTGGTGTGACAGTAGGTAAAAAAGATGAACCCGTGGATGAGGTCAAGCAGTATTTTACTTGCAGGTAAGGGAGATATCGTGCTTTTCACTTTTGATTTAATCTTTGTCTTCCTCTGTTTGTCGTTTAGATGCTCTTTTTTTTAATTTTTCGTTGACTCATGCTAAATCATGTCATTTTAGTATATCAAGTTGATTATGGTATTCTATTTCGTTAGCATGCCTTTGAATTTTATAGATTGTGTGTGTGAATCACTTTGGCTACGTCGATTCTTAGACTTTGTGCACGGTTTGAAACAATAGTAAACTTTAGAATTGTTGAGGGACATGCATGTGTAATTTTGTATGTTCAACCCATCGGGTAAATAGATGGATGACGTTATTTGTTATCTATGTGTTCATTATTCTATTTTTATGTGCATATATATTTCGGCTATGGAGGCGGCTTGGAGGATACTCTTTTTTCCAACTCATTATCGTTCTACGCCCGTAGAAAAATTACCCTTTCATCTTCCCGATCAACAATTGGTTATCTACAATGAAGATGACCCAATCGACGATGTTATTTCGAGACCTTCGGTCGGCCAAAACAAGTTTCTAGGTTGGATGGAGTGTAATAATATCTACCCTGATACCAAGGAGCTGACTTATTCTGACTTTCCTTCGAGATTTGTTTGGCCTTTGAAAGATCGAGAATGGAGGCCAAGGCTGAGGGGATTTGCAATCAGCAGGATAACATATGTGACACGTACTATGGGAGAGGTGTATTATCTTCGTGTTTTGCTTAATAAAATTAAAGGTCCGACGAGTTTCGAAGATATATGTACGGTTCGAGAGTGCTCTATCTGACTTTTAAAGATGCATGTTATGCCCTCGGTTTACTTGATGATGATAAGGAGTATATTGAAACGATTAAAGAAGGTAGCCGCTGGGCAATGGCTTCTCAGCTGCGGAAATTATTTGCGATGATGTTATCTTTGAAGATTCTTACTTCACCTGAAAAAGTCTGGTAATCAACCTGGTCAATTTTATCCGAGGATATTTTATATGAGCAGAGGCGGAAGGAAAGAAGGCCAGGTTACTAAAACATATTAATTGTTATAGAGTTCAATTTATTATTCTCGACATTCTAACTTAGATTTTTTTTCCTCTGTTTTAACAGGGCTAAAATTAACGGATGATCTGTTGAAGAACTTTGCCCTCTTTGAGATCGATAAAATGTTACGCATGAAAGGAACTTCTTTAAATGATATTACAGGAATGCCTACACCAAATAGTTTTCACATTCAAAAAGATTGTAATCAGTTGCTCATGGATGAGCTATCTTATGATTGTGCCAAAGAGGAGGCTATCTATAACGAGATGCTACCAAAGTTAACGAAAGAACATGCATCTGTATATAGGGAGATATATGATGTGTCTGTCAATAACAAGGGTAGTGTTTTCTTTGTTTATGGCTTTGGGGGAACTGGGAAAAAAATTTTGTGGAGTATTTTATCTTCGTCGTTGCGATCCAAAGGACATATTGTGTTAAACTCGGCATCTAGCGGGATTGCCTCTTTTTTGTTGCCTGGTGGACGCACGACACATTCTAGGTTTGGCTTACCTATCAATCCAACAGAATATACAATGTGTTTTTTTGACTCTCAGTCGGATCAGGCTGAGGTTTTGCAACAATGTAAGTTTATTATATAGGATGAGGCTTCTATGATGAGTAAGCATTGTTTTGAGACTTTGGATAGGAGTATGTGTGATGTTATTAGGTGCCACAGTGATCCACCATTTGGAGGAAAAGTTATTGTTTTTGGTGGGGATTTTCGGCAAATACTTCCTGTTGTTCCCGATGGAGGTCGTGCAGAGATAGTCCTTGCTTTTTTTTAATTCTTCTTATCTATGGCGTCATTGCAAAGTTTTAAGGCTTACTAGAAATATGAGGTTGAATGCTGATCTTGGAGAGGGTTCTGTTGACGAGCTCCGTTTTTTCTCGTAGTGGATTCTAGACATTGGAGATGGAAAAAACAATGAACAAAGATGTGCTGAGGCTGACATCGAAATACCAGAGGATCTGTTGGTTGATCAATGTGATGATCCAATCAAGACGATCGTTCGAGAGGTTTATGGAGAATCCTATAACCGGGGCTCTGATCCAGTGTATTTTCAGGAATGCACAATTCTTTGTCCCCGAAATGTTAATGTTGAAGTCATAAATGATTATATGTTGTCGCAGATGGCAGGTAAATATTGTTTTGATATTTAAATTTTATAAAAAAAAATTTGTTACGTTGTTTAACCTCTTAATTTTCGATTGAAGGTGATGGGATGACTTATCTTAGTGCTGATAGTATTGAGACCTCGGATACAAGCGGTAAAGATAGCATGTTGTATTCGGAGGAATTTTTTAATAGCATTAAGTTGTCGGGAATGCCAAATCATGTTCTAACTTTGAAAGTGGGTGTTCCTATTATGTTGCTTAGGAACATTGATCCTAAGGAGGGTTTATGCAACGGAACACGTCTACAGGTTACACAGTTGGCTTCCCATGTCATCGAAGCTCTGGTGATAACTGGTGATAGGGTTGGGGAAAAGGTTTTACTTCCTAGGATGTTTGTCTCTCCCCCTGATTCTAGATTTCCATTTAGGATGAGGCGTCGGCAGTTCCCGGTGACTATTGCATTTGCTATGACTATAAACAAGAGTAAGGGACAGTCACTTAAAAGGGTGGGATTATTTCTCCCTAAGCCGGTGTTTTCGCATGGTCAGTTATATGTCGTTCTTTCGAGGGTTCGATCAAGGTCTGGTTTCAAGATTTTAATTACTGACGATGAGGGAAGACCTCAGAAAACGACAAAAATGTGGTATATAACGAGTTTTTCAAAAATATCGGGTGACGGTGTTGATCTTCGTCTTGCTTCGCACAGTGTAGTAGGTATCCTTCTTCTTCTGATTGTTATTTATTCTTTTGGCAATATGTGTTTTATGATTAAAATTGTTTACTTTTTGTGTTTTTTTTATGAGGTGAGGTATTCCCGTCAAAAGCTACCTATGCAAGGTCGAAGATGCATTGATCGCATAATATTTCCGGGTTTTAAAGACAGATATGTCAAATAGCAAACATTGTATTTTCCTTCTCGCACCTATGGCATTTGATTGTTTTGATTTTGCATTACATTAGAGACATCTGAAATGATTAGCGTTTTAGTTTATTTTTTATTGGTGTCGGAAAAATAATTCAGGCTCGTGCCCCGCACGGACGAATCATCTAATATATATATATATATATATATATATATATATATATATATATATAT
>OVAN01004483.1:0-25777 GCA_900406275.1 Anastatica hierochuntica
CATCCAAAATAGCACCTACAAATGCAAGAAAGATGGATGCAAATTGCAATAATAACCTAATTTAGACTCTAGACTCTAAATGATGCATTCTAAAGCTAATATGCTTATTTACAACCTAAATATGAATGAAAACTAAGCTAAAACACTCTAAAATNCATGAAATTGTATGTACATCATTCATACAGCTTCAATATCCTTAAGACCACCTCTCCCTCTTCTCGTGTCGTCTTATAGAAAAAATAAACTATCATCTGCAAAAAGAAAATATGAGATGGGGGGCAAGATATATCCACCTTTAATCCCGTAATTGTCTTTTCTCGTACAGCCTTCTTAAAATTTGCTATCAATGCTTCCGTACAAAGAATAAATTAATAGAGTGAAAGGGGATCACCATGTCGAAGACCCTTATGCAGTGTGATAATCCCATGTAGTTGCCCATTAATAAAACATTTTTTTTGTTTTTATGGGGTTTTAATAGTTGAATAACAAAATGAGTATTTGTAATTAATATGCTAATTGTTAGATTATGCATTTATTTTGTTAATTTCAATGCTAGCGTTATTGTTTTATGTTTTAAGATCTTACTCGGATTTTCGCTTCTCATCGTCTCATTCGGCTATATCGCCGATGAAGGGATCATGTTCTTCGTAGAAGGCAACGACTCCATCGACATCTACCGGTTGGGCGAGACATTGTATCCAACCAGAAGCCTCAGATATTGCTGAAAAAATGCAATCAACGATATTTTAGTTGCAGTGGGACGTGAGAAGCACAAAGTGCTTTCCTCACACGAAGAGTCCAACACGGGTTGGTAAGTCTTATTTTTTTGTTAGATAATTTTAAATTTTATGATTTACTATGAATTATTAATAGATTTGATTTTAAACTCTTTTGAAAGTTCAAAAAAGGACATATGAATGAGATTATTAAATCTATTTTGTAGTGCTTCCACCATTTCCTCGATAAGCCGTATAAGACTTATACAGACATAGCGTGTGTTGGGGATAATATTATTCCCCTAGAGCCTAGCTTTTACTAGACTAGGGGCTCATAGATAACCCTTTTGGTTGAATAGGTTTACCAAGGTCTTAGCCAAGGACACATCGCCACGCCAAGGCTGAATGAATATTCTCCTATATATGATTTAAATCTTAGAGATAAGGATAATTGCCTTATAGATTTGTGGAAATATTCCTTATTGTACAGATTGACTCGAAACTAGAAGTTATCCATATAAGATATGAAAATACTTTTATTCGAATACTATAAATACAAAGGGAAGAACCCTAATTCAAGAATCTGAGACTCATTGCTTGATACCCACTCATTGTAATCAATCTCTTGATATCAATAAAAGAATCCTTTACAACTTTTGTTCTTGTTCTCTCTCCCTTAAAGAATCACTCAAAAAATCCCTAAACAGTCTGGCGCTAGAAGGAGATGAGAGATTTCAACGAGAACAGAAGAAAGCATGAGTGAATCGAGCGATTCTTCCGAACCAGAGAAGAGCACAAGTCATAAATTTGTGGGAACCGAAATTCACACTGTCGATTTCAGTAGTCAGATGAAAGCCAAGAAACCCTAATTTTCCTTGAGGTCCTGGATTTGTGCTAAGCCAAACTTCAAGAGATCAGAATACGAAATAACAGACGAAGTAAAAGTAAAAAAAGGAATCAAAACAAGAATTGAGCAATCGAGATCTTATTCCGAATTTGCGTGTGAGCGTTGCAAAAGATGATAAGCCTTAGCCGCAAGAGTTATAGGCGAGTTCCCTAGTTCTAACAATGTAAGAGTTGTAAACCTAGTTAAGTCGCAGCTCGCTAACAAAAACGGAAAAATAACCTAATCACTCTAAGTGCTAAGTTCTGTAGAAATTGTTGTTTCCCTGCGTCCTTCTCCTTCACCTCTCTTATATATGCCTTCATAGGTCGACCAGCTTTCCTTTTCTGCCCTTGATTCGAGTTTTTCCTTCCGTGAAAATATTCCTTCTATGATTCGAGTATATCTTTTTTCGAGAATATTCCTTATCTTCTCGATTTTCCATATTTATCTCTAAACTTAACTTTATCGTCTTTTCTCTTTATCTTTCGCGGAACTCAGGTAAATCGTCAATGTAGTTGGGCTCATTCTCGTCTGAAATCGTAAGTGGACCTTTGTCGCGTTTTGGGCCTTCTTTGGCCGTCTTGCGATTAAGTGATTTTTACGATTTCTTTCGGAGAAGTCATTCTTCGTACGATTAAACGGCGATTGTTTCGTGAAATGATAAGACCAATGATATATTTAAGATAATATCGGTGTTCAAGTTAACCGTTATCGTTTTATACGATCGATACAAAGTTTTACGAAAAGAACGAATCTTTACGATTGTTATCGTGAAACTTTAACGAAAAACCCAAGCGAGACAAAACGAGAGACAATCAAACCAAGATCTGAAGGAGAGGATGATGAAGAAAACGTGGTCTAGTCAACCGTGGGCGACTAGACCTAATCCGTCTCTAGTCGCCCGTGGGCGACTAGACGTTATCCGTGTCAAGTCGCCCGTGGTCGACTAGACGTTATCCGTATCTAGTCGCCCGTGGGTGACTACACTTTGTCAAGAGTCTAGTCGCCCATGGGCGACTAGACTTTGTTCATGTCTAGTCGTCCATGGATGACTAGACATTGTTCGTGTCTAGTCGTCCATGGGCGACTAGACCTTGCTCGTGTCTAGTTGCCCATGGGTGACTAGACTTCGTGATGAGTCTAGTCGCCCACAGACGACTAGACCTTGCTCGTGTCTCAGGAGCAATGCAATTATTCGATGTTTACAGTGATTGTTTATTGCCCCGAAACTTGTCTCTCGAGATCTTTCGGGAGTTATTCGAAAGTCTTGGGCGTTGATATCAATATTTTTTGTGTCTGGTCGCTCGTACGAGACTAGACTTCGCGGAGTAACTGTCTATGGACGACTGGACGCGGGGTTTTGATGTTTGGTCGGGAGAAGATGATCTAGGCAATGAGAACCTCGAATTTGATAATTTCCTTATGTTCTTTGTTTCCGTAAGAGAGACAATATTTTGTGGTGCTTTTTAGGCATTGATTTCGCCGTGACCGTTTTTGACCCCAACAGTTAGCCCTCCATTTTGTAAGAATCGTTGGAGTGTTCTTGCGAAGTGTAAGGCACCTTAGGAAAGTTAGGCGGAATGGATGGCTAAAAAGTCCAAAGATGAATAGTTAATCTCCCTTTCTATAAGTATGAGGAGTAACTTTCCAAATCTTTAACTTTTTCATCTTCACAAGAAAATTTCTTTAAGGTAAAAAATTTCTTATCCTTTCCATCTCTCTCTTCCCTCCTTTTTTTATGGCTTCGAATACCCGAGTTTTCGTAAATGCTTCACCGTCCATTTTTGCTCCCAAAAATCTACAAGTTCGGAAGAACGATATTGTGTCGAAAATTGAATTCTTGTCACACTCGATTGATCCTGAGGAGGTGAAAGCGTATTGGCGTGCTACGTGCAATGTTGTGCCTCCACCGCCTGAATCGTGGTGTCCAATGAGGCCCAGCTTCAGAAGGGCTACCGACGGGCCGAGCGAATGTCGGGACTCTTTCCTCGCCACCATCCGGGATTTCTATCAAGTTCCGATGGGGGTGAAGTTTCGGATGCTGGAACATGGAGAGGAGGCCAACTCTCCGCCTCACGGCTGGTTTACGTGCTACGAGATGCACTTACTGTTCTGTCGACTATGATTTTTCATACCGGGGATCATAGTTCATTTTTTAAATCATTTTGGCTTGTCGATCAGTTAGTTTTAACCTGCGGGTCTTCAACACCTCGTCGGAATTTTGGTTTTAAGCTACGAGCGAGGGATGGATCTGATCGTCGAGTACCTATTGGCTTTTTTACATCTGAAGGGCACATGTCTTCCGCTTCGGTATTGTCTCAAGCTGAGGAAGAATATGTCGGTGATTCGGTCGTTTACGTCCAACTTCCGCAGTTGGACAAATGATATTTTTTGTTCGTTTAGATAGCGCCTCTGTTGAGGAAGAATACGTTCCCCTCATTAGGCGTAGATGGGGTTCCGCGGGTATCATTTTCAGATACTCTGATCGTTTTTCTTTTTGTCTGCCAATATCTCACCGCTCTTTTGTTTTGCAGTCATCGATCCATCCATTGAGGCGGTCCATTCCATTGGGGTTACTTTTTCCTGCAACGAGTTTGCACCGCGGTTGAGTATCACAATACTCAAGCTCGGCTTCACATGGTCATGGAAGAGGAGTAATAAACGAACATGGATAGCTCTAATCCGTACGTGATGCCTCCCGATAAGGAGAGGGAGAGGTCTCCTAGGAACGAATGCACTACCGTTGACGGGGGCAGCGTTGCCAACGACAGGAGGGGGTCATCTGCAGAGGCGTGGTACCATGATCTTCTAGGTGGAGACGGAAGTGGTACAAGTCAACCTTCACTGTCGCCTTTCGGAGATGGGTCTGAATTCGACGCCTTCCTCGTCTCTTTCGACATCCCATCAAATCAACTTGCGGCTGATGCATGGTTCGTTAGGTCGGGACAGTATGCGGAAGCCTCGCCGTTGTGCATGGGGGTTAGTTTTCGACCATATGACGTGACTTCGTTTATTCATATGATTTTGCCTCTAATTTTTTAAAGGACCCCTTTTTATAGGGTCTCCATCTGATGGATGAGGCCCTTAGGGTGAGCGGATTAGAAGTGCAGACGGCTCAGTTCAAGGCCGAGAGACTCGAGGAGGAGAAATTCTGCCTGAACAGAGAGGTCAAAGCGGCTTCCTTCCGTGAGAAGGAGTTGACGCTGAAACAAGCATCTCAGGTCTGTCGTTCATACAGACGTAGAAAGCGCGAGGTTGCCTTGGTTGTAGCTGATTGTTCGACCCAGTTTACTATCGACTATGACCAGTTCAAGCACGCGCACCAGTCCTTCGGGAAGTATCGCGAGTGTCGTGGTTTTGTGGGTGCTTTGTGGCACACCCAACTTCCCGATTACTCCTATTGCGCTGAGATGGACAAGATGTCCGGTTATATGAAGAGTGCGAGAACGTGGAATCTTCGATCCCTCTAATCGAAAAGAGGATCTGGGAGCGGTGAGCTCCAATTCCCATCTCTCCTTACTCGAAGGAAGTCCGAACCACTACTCGGGGCAAAGAGGATGTGGTGGACAAAGATCCAGACTTGTTTGGTGCCGGTGATTTGTCGATATTCGGTTATTATGAGTGAGATTCGTGAGTAGTTTATGTTTGTACGTGGAGGGAGCATGTTCCCTGTTTAAATTATGCTTTTGTTTTGGCCGAGTGTGGCCGCTATTAGTTTGTCGGGGTCGGCCGCGTATGGCTTTGAACTCATGTAGTCTTGTGATTTTTAATGGATTACGTTTCTAGTTTTATCAGTACACTAGTAATATGGAGGCAAGATTATGAATCTTCGTCTCAAATCTAACTCTTTGATAATCGCTATATCCGTTTGTCCATTTCGGGTGCGAGATTTCAGAAAACTGGGTTTTTGGGTTTTAAGGACTTGCGAGTATAAGCGACGAGACAAGTTCTAGGATGTCGTATCAGTTAGATACTATGTCTGGAGATGTTTGGGACAAGTGTGTTGGGTTTAGGGCAAGACTTGTTTAGTCTCGGCTTTAGGGTGTGCGGTGACTAATTTCGGCTTACGTTTCCCGTTCGCGATTTCGACTTGGTTCCATCTCGATATTGAAGTCTACAATAAGTTATGGGCTTATATGACTTACATCAATCGGAAACCGAGCATCTCTCCAAAGACAATTTCGAAGTCGTTTGGAAGTGTTGACAAAAATTTCGGTTTTTATAGCGCTTTTATCCTTTTGTCGGATGTATGAGAACTGACTCTTCATGAAGAGTAAGTTAAGGTAAGTGATTAATTCGTCTGTCGGAGCCAATCGACTGGTGAAAAGTAGGAACAAGTATTTGTCTTTTTCTCAGTAGGGGTTTGATTTATAGTCTTGCGATGACTGTTTTTAGAAGTTTCTGATCGAGGTTCGGAAGTGTGTTCCTCGAAAATTCGCAACGTCTCGCTTTTTCCCGAACGTTTTTCCGTTTAGTGTAGAACGTGTTAACGAACATATTCTAGTCAAGATTCATTAAGAAGGTTTTCTCATATGATTTCCATTTACTGGTGATATAAAAAAACAAAGATTTTTATTGCTCAAACATATCGAAAAGTGTCGTGTAAAAAATGCGGGAATATACGAGTATACGTATACCCACTCCCCCTTTTGTTTAGAGAGGGGGACAACTGAACTACTCTTGCGAAGAGTTGCCTACGTACCTCTTTCGAGGATCAAGCCGTCTCGTAGTTTAGTTTGTAACCGTGAGTGATTACTCGTTTGGCAGAGTTGCGTCAGCCGTTTCAATCACGATGACTACAACTGGGTCGAAAACTTTCTCTGGAGTCGAGAACATTGTTTTTTTCGAGAACATTGTGCTCGGAAGTTTGCTTGTTTCCTTCGGACTGAGCCGCTTCTTGACTCGATGATTCTGGCGTGTCTTTTTCCGAAGTATTTTTGGCTGATGGCCGAGTTGTCTTTATTCATTTGAGTTTGACCATGGGTGTCATTGTGACTTATCTTAGCTTATGCTCGGCTAGGAAGCAGAGTCGCGACTGTTTTTGGCATCCCCAAATTGCGGCAATTCCATTGGGAGTCGAGAATTTGATGCCTAAGTTGTAAGTCGATGGGACTACCTTCATGGTGTTTATCCATGGTAATCCCATGATCACATTATATATGGCAGGATGGTCGATGACTGCAAAATTGACGACTTTCGTGATTTCCTTGGCCATCACCGAAAGCTTAATCGATCCGAGAAACATTGACGTCGTAGCGGAGAAACCCGTGAGTGTTTTTGGCGCGAGTGTGACCTCGAATAAGTCGATGTTCATCCTGTTGAGGGTATCGCAGAAGATAATACTAACGGTACTTCCTATGTCGGTGAGGACCCTGGCGACTTCAAGGTCTTTTATGACAAGGTCGATCACTAGGGGATCACTATGAGGTTTGTCGATTCCGATAGTTTTACATTCCTTGAAAGCAATAGTGTCATTTGCGGTGTCGAGTGACATAGACCAGTTTGCATTTGACTCGGCCTTTCGCTGGTATGCCTTTATCGACGAGACGATGATGCAGAAGTATTGCAGCCCTCCGATGATCATACTTACTCTATGACAATTGGCGTCGTTGCCTTTGTCGTCAGGTCTCGTTCCGCATTTTCCGTCCGCTTGAGTTCCTTAAGATGTGGCGTCTCCTGGGGGTGCCTTATCGGCTTTCGGTTGGCGGTCTGTACCGCGTTGGAGGTCTTTATGCTGGTTACGTCTGAGATTTCCCCTGCGAGTAGTTTTTTCCGTAAGTCTTGCTCTAGGAACCTTGCAGTTTGCAGTGGAGTGACCTTTCATTTGGTGAACTCGCAGAAGGTATTCTCATTGTACGACGTGTTTCGCATCCTTGTGTTACGCGATGTTCTCCCTTGTTCGGACAGGGAGTTAATAGCGTAATTATGTGCCCCCTGGACGTCTTCTCCCTTGTGATTGACATATTTTTCGTTACGAGGGATCTTCTTTTTTGTCTTCTACTCTGACGTAGCATTTTTAGAGGATGCCTTCGCTAGTTTGTGTTTTTGCGATAGAACTTTCATTTCTTATCCGATGATGATGATATTCGTAGCCTTATGAATGATAGCTCAGGTTTTCACCCGAGATAACGCTGCAAGCGCACAGATGTACGTTATAGTGGTTCGGGATCGAATCCACAGAGACCAAAAGTAGCACGAAGACTGTAGAATCAAATAGCGGGATAAAGCTAAAAAGATGTTTTGTAGATGATGCATATATCGAAATCTAAAGAACAAAGAAAGCAGGCAGCAGCAAAAGGGTTTAAAATCAATCAAAGAAGTGATGGGTATCGGGTATTCTCAAGGAAACGATTCATTGTTGATTCAAATTTTAGACTAGGGAACAAGTTAAGAACCATCTTGAACTCAAATTCTAATATAGAACTGATCTACTTCCATAGTATCAGCGCCCTATGTATTAGAAATCTCGAGACTAACTTCCGTTGATAAGCCTTGGTCGCAAGAGCTGTAGGCGAGTTCCCTAGTTTAACAACGTAAGACTTGTAAACCTAGTTGAGTCGCAGCTCGCTAACAAAAACAGAAAAATAACATAATCGATGTAAGTGTTAAGTTTTGTAGAAATTTTTGTGTCCCAGCGTCCTTCTCCTTCACCTCTCTTATATATGCCTTCGTAAGTCGGCCAACTTTCCTTTTCTGCCTTTGATTCGAGTTTATCCTTCCGCCGAAATAGTCCTTTTATGATTCGAGTATATCCTTTTTCGAGAATATTTCTTATTTTCTTGATTTTCCATATTTATCTCTAAACTTGACTTTATCGTCTTTTCCATTAGTCTTTCGCGGAACTCGGATAAATCGTCAACGTAGTTGGGCCCATTCTCATCTGAAATCGTAAGTGGACCTTTGTCGCGTTTTGGGCATTTTTTGGTCATTTTGCGATTAAGTGATTTTTACGATTTCTTTCGGAGAAGCCATTCTTCGTGCGATTACACGGCAATTTTTTCGTGAAATAATAAGACCAATCGTATAGTTAAGATAATATCGGTGTTCGAGTTAACCGTTATCATTTTATACGGTCGATACGAAGTTCTTACGAAAAGAACAAGTCTTTACGATTGCTATTGTGAAACTTTAACGGAAATCTCAATCGAGACGAAAAAAGAGATAGTCAAGCCAAGATCCGAAGGAGAGGATGATGAAGAGAACGTGGTCTAGTCAACTTTAGGTGACTATACATTATCCTTGTCTAGTCGCCCGCTGGCGACTAGATGTTATCCGGGAAACTAGACGTTATTCGTGTCTAGTCGCCCGTGGCCGACTAGGCTTTGTCAAGAGTTTAGTCGCCCATGGGTGACTAGACATTGTTCGTGTCTAGTCGCCCACGAGCGACTAGACTTCGTGTTGAGTCTAGTCGCCCACGGGCGACTAGACCTTGCTTGTGTCTTGGAAGCGATGCGGTTATCCGATATTTGCAGTTATCCAATGTTTAAGGTTATTGTTTATCTCCCCAAACCTTTTCTCTCGAGATATTTTGGCAGTTATTCGGAAGTCTCGGGTGTTGATTTCGATACTTTTCGTGTCTAGTCGCTCGCGGGGGACTAGACATTGCGGAGTAACTGTCTACGGTTGATTGGACGCGGGGTTTCGATGTTTGGTCGGGAGAAGATGATTTAGGCGATGAGAACCTCATATTTGATATTTCCTTATGTTCTTTGTTTTCGAAAGAGAGACAATATTTTTGTGGTGCTTTTTAGACATTGATTTCGTCGTGACCGTTTTTCACCCCAATAGAATTCACAAAGAAAGATTCATGCACAGAGGAATCCAAAGAGACTGCACCCGACGCGACAGAGGATGATGCAACACTCACAGAAGAACTTCAACAATACAAAGCGATCGTGACAAAGCTACAGGAAAACGAAGCCCAATTGAAAGAACTAGAGGAAGAAAACATAACTCTCAAGGCCTTAACGACAGAGAGAGATGTTCAGACATCTGACCTTGACGATGACGTCGGAATACGCGTCAAATTCAAGAGAAAGGTTTGATCGATCAAACCGGTAGACGAAACACCAACAAAAATCGCTAAGGAGGCATGAGCACATCAAACTCCAAGCACAAGACTTACCAGAGTCCATGGTTCTTACCAACGAGACGACCCTAGTAAACTTCATGAAGGAAATGCTAACGAAGTCACTGGTTTGGAAGCCTTGCTAACAGGAAGACTGGAAGCCATGGAGAACATAATTAAACGCCTGCCAGGAGTTGCCCCACCAATTATAAAGAGTACCTCCAATTCTTCTGTGGATGTGCCCTTCGCCGACACCATAGCCTTGCGAGAAATTCCACGCAAATTTGGTTGGCCATCTACACCGCTATACGATGGGACCTCGAATCTCGACACACACATATCGCTAAACCGCCAACAGATGCTCACTATGTCTATAGGCCAAGAGCACGTGGAAGTGTGCATGTGCAAAGGGGTTCGGAGCCAGCCTCACGGGGCCGACATTGCTATGGTATTCCAACCTAGATAACGGCTCCATCGACTGCTTTTCGATACTAACATATCGTTTTGTCGAACAATTTGCTAGCAGTCGTACCCTAAGGCGCACCTCTGNTGTGAAGGCAAAAGCCTAAAGGACTATGTCCATCATTTCAACAAAGAGAAGATGTCAGTCCCAAACTGCATGACATCCACAACCATCTCCTCCTTTAGACAGGGGTTATTAAACTGTGGTGATCTATACAAAGAGTTCACCAAGTACCCATGCAACTCTATGGAAGGCATCCTGTCTAAGGCATGGGCGCATATCAAATGGGAAGAGGATAACGCCTATCAAGCCCAGCTAGCTCGGAAAACTGGAGCTAAAGCCCCTGGTCACGGCGGCGGACCACGGTGGTTGACTATGAAGCATTCAAGACCACGGCGGATGACTACGGTTTAGGTAGGATTCTACCTCCTGGGGCTCATGATCTCTATACTGGCACTCAACCAGAGTTTTACCGCAATAATAAGGTATGGGGTATCCATGTGGATGAAATCTATACCTCCCTCAACCTCAGGAACGCGCATTGGCTTGCCTTGATGATATCAATTCCGAAGAAGCACATCATTGTTTGGGACAACATCATTGAGTGCTTTAGTAAATAGGTGATTGCCCAACATTTGAACCCTTTATGCAAGATGATGGCATATCTTATGCACCTCCTAAGTCCTTCAGATCAGAGCCCATTTGTTCCATACATTTATGAGGTACTTCCTAGATCCGAAGTTCCCCGATGTGTTAGTGGTGATTGTGGAGTGTTCGCCCTCAAGTATATTTAGTGCCATGCTTTGGGCATGCCATTTCCTTCTCATCTCTTGTCCTCCACCAACACTAAGAACATAAGGGAGAAGCTAGCGGTCGAGATATATCACGAGCTAAAGGTAAAAAGAACGGAGAAACGCGAGTACAAAGACTTGGATTTATACAATGCAAGATGAATGAGCTTCTCTAACCTTTTTTGGATTCTCATAGCGTTTTGATGTAATATAATGTAGTAGGTGTAGGAAAAACCATATATTTTGGCAAACATTGAGGGAATGTTTTTTGGCCCACCCAATGGAACAAGTCAAAATATTGTAACTTGATAGGGTAGGATGATATGTTATGATATGTAATGTTAAATTATTGTAACTCAATGGAACTTTTGGTACACTTGCTAACACAAAGTTTTGACACCTGGTCTTAATGCAACAAACACAAACATAAAGTCCTTGGGAAATGCAAAGTAGTCTTAATTCAACAAACATAAACTAGTCATAATTAATTAAGGAGACTTCACATTGAGACTTAAACATGAGACTTCTTTATAATGTCTTACATAAGACTTCACACAAATTTCAACGAAGGATTGAGACTTCTAAGGGAGATTTCATTGCGAGACTGTACTTCAAGATTCTAACATCACTCGTTTTCCTCATCCTTGAACATCTTAAATCTCAGCAAGACACATACCATAAAACCATTAGCCACAATATTATATATTAACACTCATAAGTGAGTTTAACTTACACAATTAGGTCTTGTATGTCCAGGTTGTTTGCATTGTGAACAATTGTATTTCTTGTGAGCCTTCCGCGGTTTGTCCTTAAACTTTCTTGCAATTTCAAGCCATTTTTGCCACCGTGACTTCTTCTGCCTTCCTGGTTTGCGCCGAACCTCTAGAGGAATAACCTTGACAAACTTGGATTCTTTTATATCCATCATTTTGGGGTAGATGTTGCTTGAGTACGTCGCATAATAATATTCCTTTGTGTATGACGGGCAAACAAGTGCGGCCACTTCCATCTTAAGCTCAGGAGCAACGGCGATAGCATGTGAACAAGGTACCATCTCAACATCATACACACCACATTGACATTTCTGATGTAGGAAATCAACGATACAATCTCTATGTCCTCCTTTCATGTGGAGTTGCCAATTATCTATGCGTTCAACCATCATTTTGTCAGCATAAAACTGACAAATAGTCAGCAAATATTCAACCCCCTTGATATGTCTTGTTGTGAGCTTCATAGCATCTTCACGCCTTGTAAAATACCACCTTCCTAGCTTCTCTCGTATAAACTCCAAAAGGAATGGTATGGGAAATCCTCGAGCTGGTTTAAGTGCGGAGTTTATAGATTTGGCGATGTTGCTCGTTTGTATGTTGTATCTATGTCTCGGTAAGTGAACTCGTGCCCATAGATTGAATCCCGCTTCCTCCAAGTAATCTGCAAGGTCGAGATTCGCCCCCCGTATTGCATCCATGTATCTATTAAAATCATGATGAGTATACGCATACGCAGTGGATTTGACAAGGTATAGAAGGTTTCTTCCCTTGAAGTTGGTGACAATGTTATCTTGAAGGTGATAATAACATATCCCTCTTGTTGCCCATGGCATAACCATTTTGATTGCATTCTTTATCGAGACGTGCCGATCGAAAACTATTGATAAATCATATTGATCAGAGACACATCCACTTAACTTGGTAAAAAATTAACGCCATGATTCATCATCCTCAACGTCCACAATAGCAAAAGCTAACGGGAATATCTGAAAATTTTCATCTTGGCCGCAAGTCGCTAGTAGAACAGCGCCATACTTCCCCGGCAATCGAGGCTCCAAGAGCAAATAACATATATTTGAATCTGTTTTGATCATCGAGTAGGAGATCAGTGATGGTTCCGAGATTGGCTTGTTGGACACGGTATAGATACGAAGGCAAGTGCTCATACCCATCTTCTGTTGTTCCTCTAACCAATAGTTGTGCAAATATCAAAGCTATGTAGGAAGTAGTATAGTCCATCTTCAAACCAAATTTCTTCTTCATTGAAGATCTAATCATCTTCGGCGTTACTCCATCAATTGTTCTCCATTCATCATAAAAAACTTACCAATATACCTCGGAGCATAGCGTCGCGCAAAGCAATTCGGTCCGTCACTGAGCAAGTATGTTGTTTCTTGTACAAAGTCACCCAAAACGTACTTGACTCGTATTTCACAGCTCCTCTAACCCTCCCATTGCATCCTTCTACACGGCATTTAGCAACAAATAGTTTTTTTGTAGACTTATTCACTTTGTAGGAGAATTTCGTCATTATCGCTATCAAGCAGACCTCATATATAAGCGCATCCTTCAAAGAAAAACTTGCTTTGACAAAGAGACCATCCGACCATGCCATGTTCATTCTTCGGCCTTCATAGAAACGTGTTATCGTCCTCATTTTCACTAACATCTTCATCCTTAACTTTCCCATACACACTGTAATCTTCAAGGAATTCGTAATCTACCTCATAAGTATGATATTCTTCCGCACAATAATCATCATCTTTGACGTTATCAACTCCCTCACCACCATCAGATGACATATTCGTATCTTCTTCTTCCAATTTTTTTGCATCTTCCTCATAGTCTTCATCATTATTACCATCTTCCTCAGAGTCCTCAGTACCAACCTCGTCGTTTTTCCCACTAGTCATCCCCACGCCACTCGAGACACAAAGCCGTATAACATGGACTTTACTCAACTCGACCAAAGATCTCACTTGTCTATCATTTGAGACACACATTGGTGGGGTAGGATAATCAATATCCATTTGTTTCAAAATAGAATCAGGTAGCGAATAGTTTAAGACCAACTCAGTGCTCTTGTCTAGATTGTAGTCGTCTTGTGCCATCACAATAAGTTCACGATGTGTACAAGCATCACTCAAGAAGAGCATTCTCCCGCCTTTGCGATTATCCACCTCAAAATGCCACTTCAAGTCTCTCATCATCCATTCTCCATAGAAAGCAGGTACTTGAACCATTATCTGCAAGAAAAGTCATGTACAAACACCACATTAGCATTCGTGATTTTATAAAATTAACGTCTAAGAAAGTTAGTAGAAGAGACTTCAAAAGAAGTCTCAGAGGAGACTACGTTTTTAAGTCTCAAGCGCATTTTCGGGGGAGACTTCAAAATGAAATCTCATATATGGGGTCTAATTTTGCAATTGACCAAAGTTTGACTTTCTTCGGAGAATTCATGAAGAAGTCTCAAATGGTTTGAGACTTTATCGTGAAGTCTCCTGAAAAGTAAAGTCTAGTTTTGCAGTTGACCGAGTTATGACTTTTTCCAAGAGACTTCACGATGAAATATCCTTTCTGGTGAGACTTTACGCTGAAGTCTCACAAAATTTGAGACTTCACAGTGAAAAAGTATGGGTCTAGTTTTGCAAATGACCATAGTTTGACTTTTTTCTAGAGACTGCATCGTAAAGTCTCCGAAGACAGAGAGTTACTCTTGCGTTTGACCAAACTTTTCGATTCATAGTCCAGAGACTTCACTCTGAAGTCTCTCATGTTTTCCGATGGTTCGAGACTTCATGGTGAAGTCTCTCCAATAGTTAAAGTTTTGAAAATTTTGGTCAAATGAAAAAGTAACCCTTTTTCCAAGGAGACTTTAGAACGAAGTCTCGATGCACGTGCTTTTTACGAAGACTTCACGATAAAGTCTAAAAAGAAAGTCAAACTTACGGTCAAATGCAAAACTATACCCTTTTACGCAGACTTCATGTTAAAGTCTCAATTCCGATTTTTGTTTTCAAAGGAACTCTGAGACTTTAAAATGAAGTCTTGTGAAAATAAGTCAATTGTAAAATTAGACCCCTGTTGACTATGAGACTTCAATATGAAGTCTCTGTTCTGTAAATCGGCGAAATGCACGTAGAAACTACCTTAGGAGCTCGTTTTACGCTTCGTCGACGTCCAAGAAATGCTTACGCCACCATTACCCAAGAAATTCAGTCGTTTTTATGCACGAATCTTGATAAATCGCAAGATCTATGAAAGTTGAGTTTTTAGAAAGATTTTTTTGACGAAATTGGAGAGGAAATTGAAAGCTTTAGCTCAAGATAGAGCATTAACATCTCAAATGTCGGTTGTTTGAAGCATTAACATCCCAAATATTGGTTGTTTGAAGTATTAACAGCTCGATTTTGGTCGGTAATGGTGGTTGGGGAATATTGAAGATGATGGCACTTTCGCAATTACGTGCACATTTTTGGGTTATTTCATTTGAAACCTATATGTGAAAATTTTTTGTGAAGTCTCATGATGTCTCAGACTGATATTTTCGTAAATTCTTCGCTTTGTGAATGGCAGTTTAAGGCATTTTGAAAAGTCAGGGAAGAGGGGTGTAGTCTAGCATTTAACTTCATAAAAGGGTCTAGTTTTGCAAGAACTCCAATAATTAAACTAATTTATAGAAATGAAAAAATAACTAGATATATTGATGTGTGAGAAAAAAATTTACAAGAATATTAACTAGCCTAGTTGGCAAAGCATTTTTGTGTAATACATGAGGTAGGGGTTTGAGTCTTGGTTAAGAAGTGTTTTTTATTTTCATATCATATTTAACGGAAGTTAAATCTGATTTAACGGTTGACTTTTGTTGGGCTCTTTTTGCCTTGGCCAACGAAAATTTGGAATCTAAATGAACAAATTTTAAAAATTGAGGATTAAAATAGCTTAGGTGAAAGTTAGGAATTTTTTTGGCCAAAACTTGAAAGTTGAGGATTTTTTTTGACATTTCCCCCCCCCCTCCCCAAAAAAAATATACATGTTGGTTTAGATACTATAGGAAAAAAATTTATATATTCCTGTTAAGAAAATGAAAAAGGAGATTCCTATTATCTTTAGAAATAGAAATAGAAAAAATGCAAAGTTGTGCCTATATGTATATGATTATTGAGTTGTGGTAATGGTATACAAAAAACATGAGAGTTAGTTTTGAGAGATTTTCTAAATCAAATAAAGAGAGTTATTCTTTAGAAATTATGTTACACAATAAACGTGTGTGTCACGACACAAAGTCAATGTTTACGTGATCATACAAATTAATATCGAACAATATTTGGTATTAGAGGGGTTAATAAAACAGGGACGACATGGGGGATGAAAACAATTCATCAAAACCAGCGAAGAAGGAGCTTAAGCTAACGTCTGTTCAATGTCCCATGTTAATTGCAACTAACTACACGGCTTGGTCAATGAGAATAAAAATGACATTACTTGTTCACAAGGTATGAGAAGCAATCGATCATGGTACATCTAATTTAAAAAGGAACGATATAGCCACAACTCTCTTGTTCCAATCCATATCCGAGAATCTCATACTACAAGTTGATGATCTAGATTCACATAAGAGTATATGAGAAGCAATCAAGGAGAGACACCTTGGAGAATATCGAGTCAAGGAGGCAAGACTTCAAACTCTAGTGTCCGAGTTTGAACGATTGAAGATGAAGGACTCAGTTACGATCGATAACTTTGCCAGGAATATATCATAATTAGCTTCGAAAGCTAACTTAAAGCTTAAGGGAGTGAATGTTGGGTAATCTTCAAGTTACTTAAGGCGCAACACATCCTTAGAAAAGTTGGTTTACGATACGATAGAGAAAAAATAAAATTATCTATTCCTACTAAGAAAAGGAAAAGGAGATTCCTATTACATTTAGGAATAGAAATAGGAAAAAGACAAAGTTGTACCTATATATATATTATTACCGAGCTGTGGTAATGATATAGAAAAAAATAAGAGAGAGTTTAGTTTTGAAAAAATTTCTAAAGAGAGTTACTCTTTAGAAATTGTGTAACACATTAAACTTGTGTGTCACGAAATAGAGTCCTTGTTTGCATGATCATACAAAGCAATATTGAACAATAATACTTACCTGATTTATTAATTAAGTAGCCACAACTCTCCAGAAGATGATAATGGACCCCACAAATTCGTCATATCCGATTTAGATGAGACGTAAACTGACAATCGTACGAAATACAGGTGTCACACCACCACCAACTCAAAACCAAAGAATACACCGACTTTATCGACCATGAACAAGGAACATATGCCAAAATAATGATCTCATAATCGGATGACGTAAACAATGTAGAGTATTGGAGGCATCTCTTCTTCTCCGGCTATAAATAGGGGAGCCTTTCAGAAGAAAAAAAAGATGCTTATTTAATCAACTTCGAGAGAATTTTAGAGAAAAATGAGAGAGAAAATCATCCTTTGTGAACTGAGCTCAAACAATCGATAGCGCCTAGCTCTACTCTTGTACTTCAACCTCACTTCTTCTTTCTACTCTGATCTTGGACTAATTTTACAATTTCTAAATTGAATTCTAACTTGAGCGGCACAAGTGGTACAGTGGTTACCACCTCTGTTGGCTAAATTCACTTACCTGGGTTCGAACCCGGGATGATGCCCTTTTCAAGGAACTACTAAGCCACTAAGCTGATGACAAAAAAAAACTGAATTCTAACTTGTTGTTGAGTTTAATTTCTATTTAGTGAGATTTACATGTGTTATTCGCTTATTCAAACTAAACATTTAGTGAAATTCGACCTTGAACAAGTATCAAGAAAATTTGAGAGACATAATTATCTTGTACAATGGCACTAATCTTGTAGTGAATTTTGGTGATCTAAAACAAAATAAAATGAGCTCTCCGAATTTTCATATGAGGATCATCAGATCTGAACTAATAACAATTGACAGAAATTTTATTTCTAGAACTTTACATATTTTTTTTTGGTCACGCTAGAACTTTACATATATATTTTCATTTGGAGGAAGATAAAAATTGGGTTGTCCCAATTAGAATGACTTTAGTATTAACCAAAATACAACTCATTTTCGATTTAATAATTAGCTTAAAAAGAACAAAATGACTTTCAAATGAATATGACGATTAGCAATAAGGTTTTGTGTGGTTATATCGCCACCATTTGGATGATTGGATCCAAAAATCATTCAAAACATTGGAAAATCATTCAAATCATTTAACTAACAATAGAATTTGTTATTGAAAATTTCTACACAAAAATCCTCACACTGTTAAGTTATAGACTTCCAACTCAGAATTAATTGGCAATGAGTAGAGAGACTCATATAGCTTACATACTATTAAAGTTCTCTTTCGATTTCCGATGTGGGACATTTATTCCTAATACGCCCCCTTGAGATGAAGACTCTTTTGGCCATAGATCTCGGTATTTTTGGACAACGATCAAATGGATTACTTCATTTTGGATCGATTGAGTCGAGTTGGATTATATAGGTTTTGGCTTTGATACCATTTTAAGTTATAGATTTCTAACTGAGAATCAATTGGTAATGAGTGAACATACCCATATATCTTATATAGTACTATTAAAGATCTTTTTCAATTTTCGATGCGGAAGAGTTATTCTTCATATACACTAGAAACATTTTTAAGCAAAAGGGTGATATGTCGAATATACGAACCTGGAAAATAATAGGAAAAGTGATGAAGATATTCATTATTTAATAAAGATGTTGGCCCAAAAGAAAAACACAACTGAGTCGGGAGAAAATAAAACAAAGTTTGCGAAAAAGGGAGAAAGCTCCTTTGAAAAGCGGCGGTCCAATGACTATTGTCAAAATGCTGACGACTTATTACATGGTCATGGATTAAAGTTGGGACCGTCCATATCTATTTATATATGCTTCCTGTGTAAAATACTATTTTCAAAATACTGTTTTTTTTTGGATAATTTCTAACTTTCTTTCTTTTCTCCAACAAAATAAAATCGATATGCACAAAATATTCGTGATTGGTGAATAGAAGAACATCACATACAATTCATACATGTCATGTCTGCGCATGTGAGTCGTGTCATGTGTCCAGATACATATATTTGTTTATACATAATGCATGCATGTGATGTGTATAAGTGAAGATAACATATTAAAATATCGTATGTTGACGGTGAGATGAAAAAGAGGGGTGTCATATGAGTAAGGTTTATGGATTCCACGTCCAAAAGATTAAAAGAGAAAGCCTTTACCTTCTTTATATAATATGTACTGTAAAGTAATTTTTGTTGTGTCCAATGGTGATATTTATAGTTCAGTAATAATAGCTATAAAACGTAACCCCAAAAATATATGAGTTTTACAATATATAGATCAATTGTTCTGATTAACTTTCTAAACTTTAACACTCCGTAAGACTCTACATGAAAATCAGCAGTGAATATGGTTTTGTTTTGGAATTCATATATAATTCCCTATTGTATATACTTTATTGATTGGTTTCAACTGCTTCGGACAAGCCTTTTTTTCCATTTAAGAATTTTCTTTAAACATAAACATGAATTCAAAACCAGCAAAGGAACTTACAATTTTCCGGAACCATAAGTCGGCGGGTTTGAAGGATACCCTCGAAATCATAACCCGAAACGATTAAAGAAAACGTAAATAACACAACCAAAAAGTTAAATACACAAAGGAGATGAACTAAAAGGATCTTTTAAAAGGTAAATACCATCTAGGTAGAAAACGGAAACGATCGGAGGAGAAATGGAGTTAAGCAACTCAAGCTGATATTATTAGGGAAGGATAGACGCACTGAACTCATTATATTGCTCACATACTGGATGGAGCCACGAGTATCACAAACGAATCACCAATCCGGATTGCCGAAGATAGCTTTACAAATAGCAGCACCACTTTGACATTCAACTACTTGCGGCAAGACGGTCTGCACACGTCCTTACTGAGGAGCCGAAAACATCTTACAAGAATCAACCCGTAGATCCTATCTAGTAGGACGAACACACCTCACTCACGACCCGCTAACCACCTAAACAATACAAACATTAAAACACACCCAACCGGAGACAAACCAGACGACGATGAAGATGTGGTCGAGCCGCAATATGGATAGCCAAGAGCGACTAACTGACACTACACCTCATCAATCAACCTACACTCCAAAATTGTATACCAAAGACCACTAAAAGTTTATCTATTAAGATCTATCATATAAGGAATATTGTTATTTTGTATAGTTTGGTTCTTTTAGTCTTTTACTTAGTGTACAGATCTTTAGGTTTAGGTTAATATCGTTTTGTATATAATAGAGGCAATAGCCAACGTATTCAATAAGAGAAAATCAGTTTATACTTAAGATTTCTTGACATGGTATCGGAGCATTGATCCTATCTTGCTCGACTTATACTGTGTTCTTCTCTGTTTTTCGATTTAATACTCTGTTTCTAAAAAGCCTATTCACTTTTTCTCATCTCTGTGACCTCTGTGATGGCTAGTGAAGGAGAAAGAGGAGATGGTTCGTCTATGAGTACGACGGGAAAGAACACAGTGGCGCTAGACCTAAGGTGGAAGTACAACGAAGAACGATATCTCCGTATGACTTAACGTCAAGTGATAAACCAGGATCTGTAATTTCACAACCACTCCTAAAAGGTTTGTATTACAATGAATGGTCTTCTAATCTAAAGACGGCGCTTAGGGCTATGAAAAAGTTTGGTTTTGTGGATGGGTCTCTTGCAAAACCAGATGATGACTCGGAAGATTTGTAGGATTGGTGGACTAATAATGCACTTGTAATTTCTTGGATCAAGTTGACGATTGCTGAGAACATACGTTCAACTCTTTCAACATTTGATATTGCAAGTGCTCTGTGGCAACACATTCAAAGGAGGTATTCGGTTAAGAATGGCCAAAGAGTTCAGAGAATCAAGACTGAAATCGCAACATGTAGGCAACAGGGTCTCTCGATAAAGGCTTACTATGCGAAGATGATGCAACTTTGGACTGCTTGGGCAGAGTTTCGTCAATCCAAGAGTTGCGGATGTCCTTTGTCTGTGAATATTGAGAGAGAGAGACAAGAGGACAGACTTCATGAGTTTTTGGCTGGAGTAGATGAAGCTATACATGGTTCTGCAAAATCAAACTTACTCTCGCGGGATCCCCTGCCTTCGATTGAAGAGGCGTATAGTGTACTTCATCAAGATGAAGATTCTAAACAAACTTCACGTGTGTATGAGGAGAAATATGATACAATGGCACATGCGGTTCGAACTCGTACTCAACATCACACAGCTAACTCCAATCCACAATTCTTATCGCGAGAGGAAAGAATGTGTTTGAAGTGTACTAGCTGTGAAAAGTCTGGACATCTCTCGGATAATTGTTTCAAGGTGTTGGGATATCCTGACTGGTGGCTTGAGAAAACCAGGGGACGTGGTCAGATTGGGAGAGGGCGTGGAGCACAATCAGCTCCTACATCTTCTCGACCTACTTCACATGACACGGGAAGGGTAAATGTTGTTCAAACATTAGCTCAACCGAACCAACAAGCTAATCTGGTAACAACAAATGACCGAGTGGGAATTACGGGTTTGACGGATGAGCAGTGGCGCTCCCTGGTGAGTTTGTTGAATGAAAGAAAGGCATCAGAATCTCATACGCAATCTGGTACGTATCTTTTACACTCTTGGATTGTTGATTCCGGAGCCACAAATCATATGACCGGATCTCTTAGTCTTCTTTCGGATGTGAGAGATGTGGCTCCTTTACATGTGAAATTACCGGATGGTCGGATTACGTTGGCAACACAACAAGGGACAGTTACTCTGAGTTCTTTGTTAGTAATACAAAATGTATTGTTTGTTGATGGTCTACAGTGTCACTTGATCTCTGTGTCTCAGTTGACTAGGCAGAAAAAGTGTATTCTGCAAACTACTAACAAGGTTTGTGTAATACATGACCGCATTACCAAGATGCTGATTGGAGTGGCTGAGCAAGTGGATGGTTTGTATTTTATGCGAGGGATGGAATTTGCTGGTGTTGTGCAGAATACAGGACGAGTATCTGCGGATGTATGGCATCATCGACTTGGACACCCCTCACAGAAAGTTTTAGAGCTTTTTCCTTTATCAGAATTATCTAGTAGTAGACGGTTGGATAATGCAATATGTGAGACTTGTGTCAAAGCAAAACAAACACGTTGTTCTTTTCCTACGAGTTCTAATAAAACTACGAGTTTATTTGAGATTGTTCACTGGGATTTATGGGGTCCTTATAGGACCAAGGCTCATTCCGGCGCAAGTTATTTCTTAACTCTGGTAGACGATTATTCACGTAGTGTATGGCTCTACTTGTTGCCAAATAAGCAGGAGGTCTCACGAACTCTTCGAGACTACATTGCTTACGTAGAAAGGCAATTTGAAATTACAGTCAAAACTATTCGTAGTGACAATGGAACGGAGTTTATGTGTATGACTTCGTATTTTAGAGAAAAAGGAATTCTTCATGAGACGTCTTGTGTTCGTACACCTCAGCAGAATGGGAGGGTTGAACGTAAACACAAACATATTTTGAATGTAGCTCGGTCACTTAGATTTCAAGCTTCGTTACCCATGGAATTTTGGGGAGAGTGTGTAATGACTGCGGCATATCTAATCATAGAACTTCAACTCCGTTACTTAATGGACAGACGCCTTTCGAAAGATTGTATGGTAGACCTCCTCCGCTTCTTCATCTTCGCGTTTTTGGTTGTGTTTGTTATGCTCATAACCAGAATCACAAAGGCGATAAGTTTGCGTCTAGGAGTGTTAAAGGTATTTTTGTGGGATATCCAAACGGGCAAAAAGGTTGGAGAATATTTAATCCATCTACTGGTAAGATATTCATCTCACGTGATGTTATATTTGAAGAAGACAAGTTTATGTATACAGACGATGATGGTGTAATTAAAATCTCTCTGGACTCGTCTTCTTCAAGGGTACCTTCATCAGCAAGTAACAATGGTGATATGAACCCTCTGATTCTTATGGAGAGTTTGTTGCCGACGAGGGTATGTACACCTTCTGGAACATCTTCTTTTACGCCCCAGGACACGTTAAAGACGACGGAGATGGTTGATCCCATCCACCCAACACCGACGGCGAAAAGAGCTTTAGAACCTCTGTTTTGGAGAATGAAACAGAGGAGATTAGTGATAAAGGAGATGATTATGAGCCTATATTTGCTGATGAGACAGAGGCACATGAAGAAGCTTCTCCACAGAAGGCTTCATCATCCTTGAGCAGTGCTTCTTCGTCGGATTGTTGCGATTCTCCTCCGGTTCACACCTCTCCGACTTAATCTTCTTCTATGAGTAAATCGGATGAGATTATTCAACTTGGTCATGGACATCGTGAGAGAAAGCTTCCAACGAAACTCAATGATTATATCCTACATACAATTATCAAGCCTCAGGATGTATCATTGTCTCCATACTCACTTACCTTTTACGTGGATTGTGAGCGTTTTTCGGCTTCTCATCGTGCCTATCTAGTGGCTCTCTCCACTTATGTTATTCCCAGGAACTATGCTGAAGCTGTACTTGATAAAGTGTGGAGAGATGCGGTACGGTTTGAGATTGATGTTATGGAACTAAACCGTACCTGGACAATCGAGGTATTACCTCCGGGAAAACGAGCTATTGCTTCAAAATGGGTTTTCACGGTGAAGCTGCGTTCAGATGGTACTCTGGAGAGATATAAAGCTCGTCTCGTAGCCTGCGAAAATCGGCAAGTAGAAGGTACGAATTTCGATGAAAATTTTGCTCCGGTAGCTAAGATGACAACGGTTAGATCGTTTCTTGAAGTTTCTGCAGCGCGTAACTGGGAAGTTCATCAAATGGATGTTCATAACGCATTTCTTCACGGTGATTTGCAGGAAGAAATGTATATGAGATTGCCTCCGGGGTCTACGAGTACGGCACCCAATCAAGTTCTTCGGTTGCATAAATCGATTTATGGTTTGCGGCAAGCTCCTAGATGTTGGTTTGCTAAGCTCAGTAGTGCTCTACGAAAGTATGGTTTTCTACAATCGGTTTTGGATTACTCCTTCTTTGCGCTAGAAAAGGGACATGAGCGTCTTCACGCGTTGGTGTATGTTGACGATCTCATCATTTCAGGTACCTCCCTTAACATCATTACTATGTTTAAGGAGTACTTGAGTTCTTGTTTTAAGATGAAGGATTTAGGCTTGTTGAAGTATTTTCCTGGCATTGAAGTTGCTCGAAGTCCGAAGGGTATTTATATTTGTCAACGGAAATATATACTTGATATTGTTGCGGAAACAGGACTTCTTGCCGTGAAACCGGCTTCTTTCCCGCTCGAACAAAACCAGCAACTGGCACTCGTCGAGGGTGATGATCTTGTTGACGTACCTGCCTATCGGCGACTTGTGGGACGTCTGATTTATTTGGCGGTTACTCGGCCTGATTTGTCATATTCGGTACATGTCTTATCTCAATTTATGCAGAAGCCGAAGCAGGCTCATTGGGATGCGGCGATTCGGGTAGTACGCTACTTGAAAGGTAATCCTGGTCAGGGCATTCTTCTTAGTGCTGATTCAGATTTATCCTTAGTAGCATGGACAAATTCGGATTGGGCTGGTTGCCCGATCACTCGGCGCTCGACTACGGGTTGGTTTATTCAATTGGGAGGTTCTCCTATTTCTTGGAAAACAAAGAAGCAGAATGTGGTTTCTTTATCGTCCGCGGAGGCTGAGTATCGTGTTATGTCTCTTACTCTCAAAGAGATCATTTGGCTTAAGGCGTTGCTTGAGGATATGGGAGTAGAACACACCTCTCCTGTTACTCTGTTTTGTGATAGTAAAGCGGCGATGCACATTGCGGCGAACCCGGTGTTTCATGAGAGGACGAAGCATATTGAGAAGGATTGTCACTTTATTCGTGATGCGTTGGTTAATGGTATAATAGCTACTAAGTATGTTTCTACTCGTGAGCAATTGGCTGACATATTTACCAAGGCGCTTGGTCGGTTTGAATTCGAGAAGTTCATTGGCAAGTTGGGAACGTTTGATCTACACTCTCCAACTTGAGGGGAGGGGGGGGGGGGGGNAGGAATATTGTTATTTTGTATAGTTTGTTTTTTTTGTTGACAAAAAAAAAGGTATAATTTCGTTCTTTTAGTCTTTTATTTAGTGTACAGATTTTTAGGTTTAGGTTAATATCGTTTTGTATATAACAGAAGCAATAGCCAACGTATCCAATAAGAGAAAATCAGTTTGTACTTAAGATTTCTTGACATATCTTCTTAGCTTTTATCCACGCTTAAAATCCTCCTTCATCATAAACCCAAAACTGAGAAAAACAGAACTAGATCTGACCTTTGAAAACTGCTTCGGACAAGTCATATACGCATTGCTTTTCTTAGTTTTTAATAATCTGCTATAGTTTTACTTTAACATGTTCGTTTTAATTTGTACTTTGCCAAGAAACAATAAATTAATTTGATTGTCATGATACGTTTTCAATGTCTTGGACAGACCCATAAAACACTCTTGTATAGACAATGAAGATTAATTTAGAGCATGATTAATGGGTAGTTTGTAAAACTAAGTCTCTTACCAATTTTCTATTAATATTTTAACATGTTTAATTATATTAGAGAAAATTTGGAAAAACACATTTTTAATGTTTTCAAATTTGAAAAATAGACTTATTTTAAAAAATTTTGAAAACTACACTTTTTAAATAATAATTTACCAAAATATCCTCATTAAAGTTGAATAATAATTTATATATCAAATAATCTTTTACAAAAATAATGGTTTGGATTTTATATGTACGTGAAGTTTTTTTATAGAGAATAATAAACCGATGTCGCTGCTTTTTTGCGAAAATCGTTTCATGCCTAACTTTCCTTTTCAACATTCTGAAAAAATGTTCAGATCAATCTATTAAAATGATCACTAGTTGATTTAAGTTATGTCTTTTAATCCTTATTCTCAATATGCTAAGGTGTGTGA
>OVAN01004484.1:0-21774 GCA_900406275.1 Anastatica hierochuntica
ATCTCTGATTCAGTTGCTCTGATACCACCTGATGCAACCCTGGATCTTCTGGAAAAGAGATCTGAACTTTTATTTTGTGTTTTTTTTTATTTTCTGATTTTTATGAGAAGAAGGGGTGAAAAGTTGAGAAAGATGGATTTTCAGAAATTTATAGATGGATAGATGGGTTTTTTTAGATCGGGTGATTCAACTCCCTTTATGATCTTAAAGAAAAAGCTGTAGATAATGATCTCTGTAGCAAAAGGTTTGTTCAAAGATGAACAAAGATTTCACAATCTCTGTGAAGACAAAGAAACTAAACTTTTCATAACACGTTTGATGAATGATTCAAAATTCTGCAGATACATAGTTTAAATATAAAATAAAACTAGGGTTTCACTAATCCTATCCCCTTAATTCGAAATTACTAAACCAAAAATTAAATAAAACCAAGCCTAAAAATTAAACCATAATAATCGAGTAATCAACAATCTGGTTGGGCCCTTTCGCATGATTGTAGATTTTCGCATTGCCGTCAGATTGATATATTATTCGACCATATAAAGTTTAGGCTTGATGGGCCATTCTTCGTGTGAACTAAGATATGTCTGAAGACTGATTTTCTACGAATATTCAAGCCCAACACGTTCTGTCTTGAATCCTTATGTTTCTCTCGGTCCAATACCTCATGGATTATACCAATTAGCTCCTTAGCAAAGCCATTAAACCATGCCATGATCCTTGGCTTCGTTGGTTCATGACTTAGCTTTTGTCCTTTGATTTCACTGCTGATCCATATTGCATCAAAAATGGTCGGGATACCTCGCCAAATACAACACGAAGAAATGGCGAGTGGGGCGATGGAAGGAAGCGTAGTACAAGCCAACGCACCCATAGTCGTAGAGGTGCTTGCTTCCTTGGCAATCTTGAGAGAGCAAACGAGAAACGACTCCAACATGAAGACTTACACGCGCACAAGGAAGAGAGGTGGAACCAACAAACCAAGCTTACCTTAAATGAAATAGGTACTACCTACAACCATTGTGAATACCATTTCATATTTTTGATTTTTTTTTTGTTTGTTTTTAAGGTAACTCTCACGGCTTAGGATTCATCGAGACAAAGAAGTATAAGTCTGGGGGAGGAGCCTTCTTACTAATATCGTTTTGAGTTTTGATGTTTTCTTTTCATCACGTTTGAGTCTTGCATTGTATATAGTTATGATTTATGAAAAAAAAATTTTAAAAACCCAAAAAAATTTGAAAAATTTCAAAAATCCAAAAATATTTTCAATTTGTTTTCAAAAGCATTGCATATAGATTGCATCATTTGTGCATACTTAGATTGTTAGAAGCATATAGGATTGCATTTGCATAGGGAACAATGATAAAATTGCCTCTTAGGTAGCTAAGTTTTGCTTAATGACTAATGCCCTCATTAGAACTACAATGTTGCATAGACCACTTTTAGTTTTTAGAAAATCATTGATTGGAATTTACCACTCCATGGTCTTTGCGAAAGTTGAAGTAGATGGTCTTTTGATGTCAATTCCTACCTATGATGGACTTAAATGAATGTTAAAATCTTTCTTATGGGTTCTTTTATACTTGATCATGGTAAAAAACTAACATTTGAGCTATGTTCCACCTATTTTTACAACCCTTTCTTAGCTCAAATGGCTACTCTCATCTTTAGAGTAGTGACCAACCCTTGAAAACTCTTAAAACCTTTCCTTCAAAACCCCCTAATGTTTTGATATGTGAGGCCTCTTTTGAAAGTTCACATACGGACAAAAAGCCAAATGAATTGAAGTTGAACGACAAAGAAAATATTTTCCTACAGTTAGCCTCACTTTAAGGTTAACTAGAGTCAAAGGAGGGGAAAATCCTTAGTGTTTTGTGTTTGTTTAAGTCTTTGGAATGGTAGTGTAGATAGAGTCAAGTAAATGTTCCTTATTATATATATGTTCCTAGGTTTGAATAAAAGAAAGAAAGAGAAAGGAGAAAAATCGAAAAAAGAAAAGAAGTGAAAGAAAAAGACACTAGATATTAGAATTAAGTTAAAGCTCTAACCTTAGAATTTAAAAGATTAGAGAGTCCACCCTTGAGATAAAAAGAAAAGAAAGAATCCAAAGTGATTAGATTAGTGACTCTTAAAATCAAAGGAAAGTTAGTAGCTAAGAAGTAAAATGTCTAAGAATCTTTAGTTGTCTACAAAAAGAAAAAGAATGAGTGAGTTTTGTTGAATAAAAGGTTTGTGGTTTCTAGTTCTAGGATGATAAAAATATTAAGTAAGTGTCTATATCCTTAGAAAGCAATGGGTGGGAACAATTAGAGTAAGTAAATGCTTTGTATGCGTAAATTTTTCGGTTACTACCTTGCTTTTGCCTATTGTCATGCACTACTTTTTGAGGACACCATCAAACTGAGTGAACCCTTTTCTTTTTACACTTGTTTGTACATAGACCCTTTCTTTAAACCTCCAAACTAAATGGATGAGATGCAGTGCCCATAAGTAAGAACTCACACCTAAGCTTAATTGAATGTAAAAAGGAATTGGTGATGGGATTGTCTATGCATGCTTAGCTTAGATTCTAAGAGTTGGTTTTCTGATGGTCATTGAGAAGTACATAGGCTCTCACATGATCTTTTCACCATTATACCTTTCTTTAGGATATTAGGCATAAGACATTATTTATTCTATCTTGGTTTTGATTTCCCGCTTTCAAACATCGCTTCCAGGTTAGGTCTCCGTTGTTTGCTTGAGGACAAGCAAAGAACAAGTCCGGGGGAGTTGATGTGTACATATTTTCATATATATTTTGATGCATTTTAGCTTAGATTCATCCACTTTTAGGTTTATATATTGCATTTTAGCATTAGAATTCATATAGATTGAGTCTAGAGTCTAGTTTTAGAGTTAGTTTCATATGCATTCATTTTCTTGGATTTGTAGGTACAATCTCTTGGTGATTAATTTGAAAGCTTGAGATGATGGATTCTAGAGCATTAAATGATGGAGAAACAAGGGGAATCAAGAGCTAAAAGCATAAGAGAAAGCTGGATGCAATGAGGCTATCAAAGTAGCAAAGAAGAAGCCAAAACTTCCAAACGCATGTGGCTATCGACCAAAATGGTCAATAGACACATGCATGTGGCAGACAGCCACATGAATAAGGCAGCCACATGCATAAGGCAGCCACATGCATATCAACCTAATTCAGGTCACTATCAACTAGGTGGTCGATAGCCACGTGCACAAGGTAGAAAGTGACATGCACAGGCACGAAAATCACCATCTTTTCACCTATAAATACCCCCTAAACCTAATCTTATATATCCAACTCTTCTCCTACTATTTTCTTAGACAAAGTTTGAGTTTTTGGTGACTTTTGTCTTGATCTTTAAGATCAAGAGTCTATCGTTCTTTTTTGTATCTTGGATCAAAAACTCAACTTTATCTATGATTATGCTTTCACTTTCTTCATCTCTTTTCTTTCTCTTTACTATGTGTGAGTAGTCTCTTTTGATGGATCTATGGGTGTTGAGATCTCTCAGTTAGGATTGTAAAATTGGTGTTAGGGATGGTTATCCTTAGGTTTCCAAAGGATTTGGTGAGCTTAATGCTAGGTTTTAGAGTATCTAACTAAGATCTAGACTTGTATGCATCTCACGCTCGAGATGTGTTCGACGAAATGTCTAGGAGGACCAAATACTTGCTATTTCAATCTAGTCAATGAGAGTTGTTTGCTAGATTGATTAGTGACAATATGGGCTTCCTCTTAATGATTCCTAATCGATGTATCATTTGCATCAAGCGAGAGTTGAGCGAATGCGATTGATAAAGAAATAGTCTATTGCCATGAGAGTGCATTAGGCTAGTAATGTCTTTGGTCGTGGATTTGTGCTTAATAGCTAGAACTAACACCTCTTTTACTGTCTTTTTAAGTGAATCTATTACAACAACCCATGGTCCATCATCTTAGTTCATTGTTTATTTCAAGTTTGCACTTTTACGTTTATGTTTGCCTTCTTTATTTAAGTTAATTGCTTTTAATTAAGTTATTTATTTCTTTGCTTTGCTTTCATTTATAGATTACTAAGAAAACCCAAAAACAAACCACACCTTCCTTATTTACTTATATTAGACTTGAATGTGTATTTCCAATACTTAAATCTATCTAGTTAGGTAAGTTGCTCCTTGAGGTTCGACCTCAAAGTACTACAACAACATATCCGTGCACTTGCAGATTGTGTGATTGGTAGGAAACGAGCTTATAAATTTAAAGCTTTGTTGTCTTTTGTTTTGATAAATAATCGCTCGCGATAATAATGTAGCAGACGGTGTTTACAGCTTCAGCCCAAAATATGTGTGACACATCGTTGTCCTGCATCATTGCTCTGACCATCTCTTGAAGTGTTCGATTCTTTCTTTCCACTACTCCATTCTATTGTGGAGTCCTTGGAGTCATTGAGATATTCGCCACCCTGATCAATTCTTATATGCACTATGATCCCCTTTTCTGTCTTAAGTTGTCGAGCAAGTATTTTAAAACTTTCTGCAGCTTCGTTTTTCTCTCACAGGAATTGTACCCAAGTATATCTAGATAAGTCATCTACTAGCATGAAGACATATCTGTTTCTAGAGATGATCTTAGCCTGAACTGGCCCCATGAGATCCATGTGAATAAGTTCCAGAACCTTCTTGGTTGTTATGTCTATCACTTTCTTGTGATGAAGTTTGACTTGCTTCCCTTTGTTGTAGGCATCACAAACAACCTCAATGAGAACAACTGCTACATCGCCAAGCCAAGTCCTTATAAACCTACGCGAGAAGAAAAGATAGAAATTTTCATTGAAAATCAAAGTCAATTACCTCTGCCAACGGGATGTGTTGATAAATCGAATGTTTCCCTGTGAAAGTTACCTAAAGAACCTTATTCTAACCTTGACATATCAGTCTTGTACAAATCAGCACAAGTCTTAACTCATACAACACCAATCACATTAGTAACTTTAATGCACAAAAAAATTGTGAATTTCAGAAATAATTTTCACATTGTACTTATGAATCAACAAACCAATAATGTTTTCTATGAGTTTCCACTTAGCTCCGCAGATGCTTGTGTCAAGCCAAACTCTCATTGATGCTCTTCTGAAATTGAACTTAGCTCCATACATCCTTGAGTTTAAGTCTCTTGCCTTCTCTCATTTCAGTAAAGTGCAAACATGAATCAGCCTCATTTTACATTAACTTACTTAGCCAGCGAAAATTTCCATATGCTAAACTGCTTATGAGCTTATTGATCTCACAATTCCCCTCCATGGTCTTTATCAAAATCATAAAGTTGTTTCAGAGATTGAATCTTTCATTGTCTCCTGCAAATTAATTCTCTTTAATATCCTTTTGATTCACTCATGTGTACTAAGCCTTGAATCAAAAATTTTGAATCAATTGCTAAGACCAGAATCGTTCTACATTTTTTGTCATGAAGGCGAATTTATTCTAACTTGAGTTACACATGGTTTGGATGCTTGAGCAATCTCATGATTCAAATCTACAAAATACACAATCAACAAACAAATTAGCGGCCTTCACTGAGATTTTCTTATAACAGTTTTGGACAGTTAACCTTTAAACATAAACCTCGTTGAAAGAACCATCTTGTGCTTGACAGAATAATACCGAAAAAAATTTAACTTTACAGTTGAAAAACCAAGTCTCACACCAACTGAGCTCTCACTTCCCTTGAGACTTAACTATCAGCAGTTGTGCAAGTACCAATTCTAGAATCCACAACAACACTTTTAGCTACAATCTTTCCTGCAAACAATTTCTCCTGGATGCAGATGATATCCCAAGTTTTAATCAAATAACACATCGTAAGTGCACAACAATTCGCAGTAATATTTTTGGGATCGAATCCACAGAGACAAGTAACACACTAAGATCTTTAATTTGGATCGAGCTAGAAGACGTATAAGTTGTTGTTGTTCTTTCGAGTTGAAATGTAAAAAAAAGAGAAATTAATGATAACAATGTAAATTTAATGGATTAAAAACATCTGACATTATGAATTCTCAGAAAATCAAATCATGAATGCATGAAATTCATCAGAAAATCAAGTAAGCACCCTTCGAGAACTCAAAACACGTTTGTATAATTTTTCCACTCTCGTGGCTCCAATTACTATGTTTAAGAACCTAAAATACAAACTCTCGTTGAATTCAAGAAATTAAACCTGCCTTAGGTTCATGTTTTGATTGGTTCGCAAACCACCTTAAAATCAATTCTCGTTGGCTAAATATACTTTGCTCACGTGGACTATTTTCAAGCAATTAAACCAACTCTCCTTGTATTCAATTAACCTAAGATAATTAACTAGATGATCAACCAAGTCCGGACATTAAGAACATTCCAAGTAAAGAATTCTATTGATCATTTTTGTAATTAAGTAACCCAAAACATTAATTCTCATCAATTCCTTTGAAACCCGAAGACCTAACAAGAGATCTACATAAACGTAATAAGAGAAACATAAAACTTAGATGAAATGAAATACATAATTAATTAAAGGGGTTTGGAAAACTTCTACAGAAGATTCAAAGTCAGAGATTCGTCACCTCAAATGCTTACAAATCAAAAGCATGCTCTAGGAAAATTAAAGAAGAAAGCAAACCTAAAAATTGAGTATTTATATGTCTTGGGTCGTTCTTAGAAAATCGGATTTATTTGACTGATGCAGATCAAGGTAAGCGTCAGATGTGAGATTTAAGAAAATTCCTGGAAAACTTGTTTCTAAAGAAGTAGGTTTAGAGCATCGGGTAGTAGAAAAATATAGATTGTCCGATGTGGAATTTCAACAAGTTCTTGTACTTCTAAATCTTCAGTCCAAATTAAATTTTTGCTCCAAACTTCGCCTATATTGCCTTGTTTTCCTTACTTTTACTCGAGAACCAATATAATTTCTAAAGAAGGTCAAAAACTATCATTACAGATAATAAAATAACATCTTCTTTAACTAAAACTAATAAAACCACGATATATCAGTAGACTACTACATCATCATCACTGTCGTCTCTTACCTGAACCATGTTTACTCATCTTTCATCAACACTACCTTCGCAAGTATCTTCGCTAATGAACCCTCCCTTAATTTTTCTGAAAGTAATACCCTTGAGAATAACTTCTAAGTGATGTATCTAGTCCAACTAGTTTTTGCCTCCAAATGCAGAAATGATATTTCCTTAGATTTGTATCCTTCATTCAATTACATACTCAATATGAGATAACTTGAATTTATTTAATCCTCCATGCTTCACAAACTTAAAATTCTTCTGCATTAACGCTTCCAAAACGTTCTTTGCATAGCATGCACCTCATCTCTTTCAGTTTCTCAGCTTAAGTCCACAAATTGAAAGTCTATTTGGACCTTTCTAACCTTCGCGACTGATCTCTGTAAATCTTCACCATCAGCAAGAAACTCATTTTCTTTCATTAGTTTCCACTTTTCACTTTTAATGAGAAAGCTACATGTGCTTGAAACATGTTGGTAGTTTAGTCATGCTTCTAGTTTCTTTGTGTTTCTTTCACAATTACCGGGCATAAGCCTATACCCAATAGTGAGCATATTCTTCAACAAAACATATTCACATGGAGCATACAAAGTTTCTTCTTTTAGCACTTGAAATTAAGTGAACTGCGTATCTAAAAATACTACACTTGAAGCCAAAGCTATCCATTTTAATTGCATTGCAATTTTTGCAGCTCCAACCACTCCACCTGAAACATGAATATTTGATTCTATTATACCAGTTCGTTGTTACTTGTTTTAGTTTGACAATATTGTGAATATGACGATGTACTCATGACTAATTGCTTGATTAAGCATTCGATCCTCATGATAAGTTATCCTCAACACGGTACTCATCCCACCAAGTCTCTTATATACCAGAAGACTTACCAAGATATTTCCTTTTGCACATTTGTGATTCCTATTTAGTTATGTATCACTAAATTGAGCCACCTTTGCTGCTATAACTATTCCCCTTTTGATTGATTGTACATGTTATGTCTCTTGAAATATTGACTCCTCTCGATTAACCTCTCGATGTGTCAAACCAGGACTTGTAGTCTCTTAAGCTTTTCGTACATTTATCAATATCTTCTTTTGTAGATTATAACTTTTAACAGCTAGCATTTCTCTAAATTACCAAAGGCAATCTTGTGTGTTAACCTGTCACATTGTGACCAAATCTCAGCATTGTTTCTTTGTGTCTACATAATGAATAACCAATCAAGCCACCCTTCATTTTTCCTCATCAATAAACAAGGAACCATTCTCACTTCACTTTGGTTTCTATTCCACATATTTTTCTCATCAGTTTTCCGCAAGAATCCTACTCTTAAATCTAACCACAAGATCCCTTATACAGTTGCTAAAGGCTCAAACCTGAGCTTGTCTTGTACACTATCAAGTTCTCATATTCTTTCTCCACAAGAACCTTAAGTTCCAACAGAACCACGAGAACAAACATTTGTGAGATCTCCTTGGGCTATAACCTTACAGCATACAAACATATCGTATTCTCATTTATCTGATACTTAACACCACATATCCTAACTGTAGCAGAAAATCCACTGAAAACTTTATAACCATTTATCTCAATAGTTAACTTCACCGGTTAATTTTTATTTCCTACAATTCTTTTTATCACATCTCAACCATTTAACCTAATATTTTAACATAAAACTTCACACAAATTGAACCTCATAAGGTGTTCCCTAGCAATCACAATCCATTAGTTTCCATTATTGTTCTATTAAATAAAACTTGGAACACTAAAATTCATGTGCTCTAACTAGGCATTGATCCTAAAGAAATGCATGCGAAAGAAACTTAAAACTTCATAAATACTTATGATTGCGGCTAAAACAAACTCAACAGTTTTCGAGGTTTGTTCTTTCTGGACGATGATTTGATATAGTTAATAAGGATGACACGTGGCAGAAGTTGGTTTGAGACGTTAGAAAAGTTTGTTGGGTTCGTTAGAGCACGTGTCAAGAGCTGAGAAGCTGAAAAAGAAGTTTGTAAGAGCCGTTATGTTTTAAATACTCTGTTTTAATTTTCTTAGATTCATTCATTCAACAACATTGACATTGTTCTCTTTGATTCTCTCTTCTCTATTTTGTAATTGGTAATTTTCAATGATAATCATGAGTGGTTTCTCTTCTAAACTCTTGATCCATTGATTTGGATATTGTTTTACAAACATTAATCCAAGGTTTTCACTAAGAATTGATCGTAATTGTTCATCGTTACCAAAGGCATCAGAGCTCAATCGAACCTTGGAGATCGGAAAAAATTGCGGAAATAAGGTCGTAATTGTTTTTAAAAGAGATGGCAGTGAGAGAAGTGAAAGAATCTCTGAGGTCGCAATTGGATCGTATTGTTGAAAGAACTCAAAATCTGATTGCGGCGATGTCAGATCAAAAAATTGAAGGTGAACAAAAACATTGACGACATGTTGGAGCATCTCCGGTTAAGCGCATCTCAAAATCAAGATAGAAATGCTAACGGAGCTTCCACAAGTGAACAAAATCAACTTTGTTCTCCTCCGGAAGTGTCGGCGACATCGGAGCTCAATCGGGGAAGCGATCGAGAAAATACACAAGGTAATCACTCTAATTACGCGGGAAGACTCTGTAAGCTAAGATTGACTTTCCTAGATTTAATGGAGATAGGATTAAGGAATGGTTATTCAAGGCAGAAAAAGTTTTTTCTATAGAAAACACTCCAAAACAAATGAAAGTAGGAATCGCTTCTATACATTTTGATCGTGATGCAGCGATATAGCATCAATCAATAATGCAATCAGAGATTGATATCAGAATGTTATATGATTGGAGAAATTACAAATTTTTCTTGAAAGAAAGGTTTGATGAGAATATGGATGATCATATGGCTGAGCTGAAGTTACTTCAAGAAACAGAAAGAATTGCTGAGTACAATTCTAAATATGAAGCTATAAGAACAAGAGTTCTTCTATCTGAGGAGTATATGGTGAGTGTGTATCTGTCAGGATTGAAGAATGAAACGCAGATGCACATAAGAATGTTTAGACCTCAAATTGTGAGACAATGCTTCATGTTGGATAGAATTTATGAGAAAGCTCACCCTAAGAAAGCTAGTTTCAACTCATGGTATACAAAAAAGTTCGGAGGAAGTAGTGGGGGGGGGGGGAGGAGTAAAGGCCTATTACCTTATACAAGAACCTCAGTAGGAAGAAAGATAGAAGGTGTTCCTGCAGATAAAAAAGTGTTCTCAACTCACAACCAAAGAAGTTTTTATCCCAACAAGAAATGAGTGAAAGGAGAGCAAAAGGATTGTACTATTTCTGTGATGAAAAGTTTACACCTGAGCATTACTTGAAACATAAAAAGACTCAGCTTTTCTCACTGGAATTTGAAAATTTGGAAGATAGTGAAGACCCGAAAGAATAATTACACACTCATAGAAAAGTGATGCAGATATAGCTTTGATATCTGTGAATGCATATAATGGTTTATCAAATTACAATACCTTGAGAGTGAAAGGGGTTCACGGAAAGAAGGTGATGTTTATCTTCATTGATTTAAGCTCAACTCATAATTTCATGAGCATTCAAACTGTTGAGAAATTGGGGTGTAAAATCAATCAAATGGGTCCAGCTAGAGTCTCAATAGCTGATGCTGGAAAAATTGGTGTAAAAGGCATAATAGCTAATTTCGAGTGGAATTTCCGTGGTATTCCCTTTCAAGCAGACTTTTTGATCATACTTTTGGGAAATTGTGATATGGTATTGGGTATACAGTGGTTAGAAACACTTGGTCCTATCACTTGTGTCTTCAAGAAATTGTTTATGAAGTTCAAAGTGAATAACAAAAAGGTGGTGTTACATGGGATATAACCACTGTGAGAGAATTAAAAGCTTCCAAGATGAACAAATTACAAGATTAGAATATACAATTGTCTATGATCTACATTCAAGAGTCAAAAGAGGAAGATGATCGAAATCTATGGTCTCTGAATGTTTCACAACAAGATCAGAGTGATTGTTTTGAATTGCAGAAGCTTTTGTTGGAATATGGGGATATCTTTAAGGAACCAGAAGGATTACCTCCTTTTACAGATAAGCATAATCACAAGATTACTTTGCTAGAAGGATCTAATCTCATCAACATCAGACCTTATAGATATTTTGTACAACAAAAGGATGAAATAGAGAAACAAGTGCAGACATTGATGAATGTGGGAACAATTCAGACCAACTCTAGTGCTTATGGTTCTCCTATGGTTTTGGTCAAAAAGAAAGATGGAAGTTGGAGATTATGTGTGGATTTCAGAGGTCTTGATGCAATGAGTGTAAAGGATAGATTTCTTATACTAATGATTGAAGATCTTATGGATGAATTGGGAGGATCACAAATCTATTCAAAGATTGATTTGAGAGTTGGTTATCATCAGATGAGAATGACACCTGAAGATATTCACAAAACAACGTTTAAAACACATAGTGGGCACTATGAATATATAGTCATGATTTTTGGTTTGACTAATGCACCAGCTATTTTTCAAGATTTGATGAATTCAATATTCAAAGAGGTATTAAGGAAGTTTGTGCTGTGAGTGAGTTTTTGTGAGAATTCTTTCAACTTCAAGGCACTTCACTGAACTATTCTACTCTATATCACCCACAAAGTGATGGAAAACTAAAATGGTCAATAGGTGTTTGGAAAATTATCTCAGATGCATGTGTAATGACAAGCCTCAGCTGTGAAGTAAATGGTTTTCTCTTGCTGAGTTTTGGTATAACACTACCTTCCATACATCTATCCAGATTACTCCCTTAGAAGTTGTATATGGTCAACCACCTCCTCTCCATTTGCCTTACTTACCTAGGGAATCTAAAGTGGTTGATGGTCACATAATAGACATAACTTTTCAGATTGGAGATTTTTTGTATGTAAAACTGCAGTCTTATAGACAAGGTTCTTTATTGTTGAGGGTGAATTAGAAGCTTTCACCAAATTACTATGGACTTTACAAGATTCTAGACAAGTGTAGCAAAGTTGCTTACAAGCTTGACTTACCTACTTCTACGAGAATACATCTTGTATTCCATGTTTCCCACCTGAAGTGGGTAGTGGGAATTGTTCCAACTTCTATGGACATGTCTTTGATACTACTAGAAGTTGTGGTTAAAGAACCTTTCAAGGTTTTGGATCGAAAAATGGTTCAGATGCAAGGTAAAGCAACAACTAAAATTTTGGTTCAATGGGTTAATGAGGATGAAATAGAAGCAACTTGGGAGTTTTTGCCGGAATTATTGCAGAAATATTCATCTTTTGCACATTGAGGACAAGGTTTCTCAAAGAGAGGGAGATTTGATATAGTTAATAAGGATGACACATGGCAGAAGATGGTTTGAGACGTTGGAGAAGTTTATTGGGTAAGTTAGAACACGTGTCCAGAGCTGAGAAGCCGAAGAAGAAGTTTGTTAGAGTTGTTATGTTTTAAATACTCTGTTTTCATTTTCTCATATTCATTCATTCAACGACATTGACATTGTTCTCTTTGATTCTCTCTTCTCTATTCTGTAATTGGTATTTTTCAATGATAATTTTGAGTGGTTTCTCTTCTAAACTCTTGATTCATTTATTTGGATATTATTTTACAAACATTAATCCAAGGTTTTCACTAAGAATTGATCGTAATTGTTCATCCTTACCATGATTCGATTCTGATTATAAACAATGAGCAATAATGGTTAGACTCTAGCTTCACCTACCCTCCATAGCCCATAACATTTTCCTGCAACAATTCTTTGATCCTACCAGTCGTCAACCTTTTCGTGATAACGTTGATCGATTAACGTAGCTTTGAATGCCAAACCTTTTTTTTACATAACTCATCCAATGAGAAACTCCACCAAAAACCTTTTTCCTCCAACTTTAGTAACTTTCAATCAAATTTCAGTAACCATCTTCTTTTCTTTTGAACTTGACATTTGAAGAGGCTGAGAATCCTTCTTAGTGTTTTCTTAGCCCTTGAATCGATCTTATTCGCTTCTTTTCTCGATTTTGGATCGTCTTTATGATATTGGATTAATGAAGTATTATTAGGAAGACACATGTGAAGATATGAGTAGAAGATTCTTATGAAGTTTTGATGCGGCATGTCGAAATACGAGAGGAATATGGGAACAAAGTTTGTTACGAGTGGATTAAAGGATCTCGCAGAGAAGTGTAGCAATTAAGGGAAAAAATTATTTGTTATTTTGTATCTTCTTCTTCATCTCTTTCTCTGTTCTCTCTGGGGATCTTTTTCTGAGAGATTTTTCCTTCCATACCTCTGAGTCTGACTTAGAGTGTTCCTTATGCGTATCTCTTTGCAAGTTAAAAGATGGTTTTGCTTTTCAGGAACGTAATTCATTGATTCACTTGGTGCTTTTCTCCATTGATCAAATACAATGATCAAAACCAGAATATGAGACGGTGAGTTGGCTGGAAATTAGCGCAGAGGGCATGTCAAGGGTAAAGTGATCGTGTTTGATTAAACAGATGAACATAGAAGCAAGAATAACACAAGGAACTAAATAAGAAGAACTCTCTTATTTAAACTTCTCAAACTTATAGTTTCTCACACAAAACCTTATGCCATTACTCGACTTATTTATATGAATCTAGAAAGCCTATGCTAATTAGGAAAACACAACTTATTCTTATCTAGATAACTCCTAGATAATTATTTTCTTTTTTCTAGATATTAAATCTTTTTTTTTCAAGCTTATCCAACAATCTCTCCCTTAAGCTTGAAATCATTTCCAGTCAAGTCTTGAATACTGATTAAGTCTGTCATCTCCACAAACTTAATACTTCCTAGTGCCTTGGTTAGAATGTCTGCTATTTGTTTATTCCCAGGAACATGCTCCACCTCAATCAAACCATTTTCTACGCATTCTCTTATGAAGTGAAAACGTGTATGAATGTGTTTGCTTCTTCCATGAAATACTGGATTCTTTGTCGGTGCAATGACTGACTTATTATCTAAACGAATGATAGTCCTTTCGAAAGGGCCTTCAACGATTTCTCTTAGCAAATCTTGGAGCCAGATGGCTTGTCTTGCGGCTTCAGTTCCTGCCATGAACTCTGCTTCACAAGATGACAACGCAACAGTATCTTGTTTTTGTGAGCACCAAGTGATTGAACTCCTTCCAAGATAGAACACATGTCCAGTTGTACTTCTTCCATCATCAGGATCCACATTATGGTTACTATCGCTATAGCCAATAAGCTTAAGCTTTTATTGAGTAGAACTTTCGAATTTAAGACCAAAAGAAGTAGTTCCTTTTAAATAACTCAAACAATGTTTCAATGCAATTCCATGTGACTCTTTTGGACTTTGCATATCTCTGCCAAGACTCCAACACATAATGAAAAATCTAGTCTTGTATGAAGTAAATACCGGAGACAGCCAATAATTTTCCTCTAACTTGTTGCATCAACATTTTTTTCATTCTCCGCCTTTAAGAGTTTAAGCCCCATCTCCATGGGACTTTTCGCCGAGTTGCCCTCACTTAAGCCAGCTTCCTCCAAAATTTGCGAAGCATGACGAGTTTGGTTTAGTGTAATGAACCCGTCGAGTTGCTTAACTTCTATTACAAACTCGTTACACTAAACCAGACTCGTTAATAACTTCTATTCCAAGGTAATATGTCAGTTTACCGAGATCACTCATCTCAAACTTTGAAGCCATCTCCCTCTTGAACTGCTGTATGACTTCAGTGTTAGTTCCGGTGACAAACAAGTCATCAACATAGACTGCAACAATGAGCAACTTATCTTCTAAAAATCGAAGGTTCCTTTAGGCATTTTTTGAACTCAAGATCCCTAAGGATCTGATTTAACTTATCACTCCATGCCCGAGGAGCTTGCCTTAGTCCATCTAGAGCTTTCTTGAGCCTATAAACTTTATCCTCTTGTCCCTTGACCTCGAACCCTTCTGGTTGTAAGTCATAGATTGTTTCTTTTAAATCTCCGTGTAAAAATGTTGTCTTAACATCAAGGTGATGTATCTCCCAGCCTCTAAAAGCTGCAAGATTGATAAGTAAACGTATTGTTTCTATTCTAGCAACCAGAGCAAATACTTCATCAAAGTCAACACCAAATTATTGCACATAGCCTTTTGCAACGAGCCCAGCCTTATACTTGCTTATAGAGCCATCGAAATTTCTTTTAAGTCGAAAAACCCATTTCAATCCGATGGGGTTTACTCTAGCGGGTAACTCAACTAGATCCCATGAGTTAAGTCTTGTAATAGAACTTATTTCCTCTTCACAAGCTGTCAACCAATTGGTTGAGTCTTTTGCTTCTTCAGAATACTTTGGTTCATCGTTTAGCTCAATTCATAATAGCTTTGCTTCTTGCTCTACTAATAAGAGATAGTCATCTAAGTACTTTAATTTGGTACTTTGTCTCTGTGATCTTCTCGGCACAGGTTGTTCAACACCATGCTCCGCCATAGTCTCACCGTCAACAGAAACAGGGACTCATGTCCTTCGTTCAGCTCTCGATCATCACCAAAAAAAATTTCAAGATCTCCGATCAACTCAGGGTGCTCTGTTCTCGTTTCGGCTCTGCTTTCAAACACGACATCTCGGACGTTATCTCCTCCAGTCTGATCAGCGGCGGCGATACGTTCTTCATGTATACTGCGATTCCCATGTGTTCTAAACGTTATACTAAACTCCTCTTCCTTGTCTACCGCAGAGTTAGTTTTAACCCAATTCCAGCCTTTTGACTTGTCAAACACGACATCCCGACTGACTATGACTTTTCGAGTCTTGGGATCCATTAACCGATAGGCTTTTGAGTCTGGTTCGGTTCCAAGATGGACAAACGCACGCGATCTATCATCTTGCTTTTTCAACCACGTTGCTTCTACTTTAGCATATCCAATGCACCCAAAAACTCGGAGATGATCCACATTTGGTTTCTTTGAGTAAAACATCTCATAAGGAGTTCGATCCTTTAGAGCTCTAGTGGTCACCTGATTTAGGAGATAAGTTGAGTGTCTAACAGCTTCGCCCCACAAATAATTTGGGAGACCCATGTGTTTCATGATGCTTCTGGTCATCTTCATTAATGTCCTATTACGTCTCTCAACCACACCGTTTTGTTGAGGTGTATAAGGGGCTTTGAGATGTCTTTTGATCCCACATGTATCGCAGAAAGAATTAAACTTATGGGAGAAGAATTCTCATCCTCTGTTAGTTCTAAAATTCTGAATAAGAACTCTTGTGTCTCGCTCTGTGAGGTTTTTAAACTTCTTAAATTTCTCTAGTGCATCACTTTTATCCTTCAATAGGATGGTCCACATGTATCTGCTATAGTCATCAAAGAGCACAAATATATATTTGTTTCCTCCAGATGTAATAGGCGTGATCGGTCCACAGAGATCACCGTGTACAAGCTCAAGCTTCATCGAAGCTCTGAACTGTGTAGCCTACGCAAAAACTGTCTAGTTTGCTTTCCTTTCAGGCAAGATTCACACAACTGACCGTCGACTGTGATGCTTGGAACACCGACCACAAGTTCTCTATTAACCATAGATTTTATTGTTTCCATATTTATGTGTCCCAAGCGAGCATGCCATGTGTTTGACTCACTTGTTTAGATGGAGCTCAAGCACATTGTCTCCTTTAAGTCCATACGGACTTTGTACAGGTGGTTACGTGACCTTACAGCCTTTACTATTAACTTTCCGTCTTTGTCGAGAAAGGTCAAGTACTCTCCCTTCAACCTTATATCGCATCCTGCTTCCATAGCCTGTTCGAGGCTGATAATATTACTTTTAAGCTTAGGTATGAAGTAAACATCTTGTATAGTTCTCAGATCACCACTCTTGTCTATAAACTCGATTGACCCCTTGCCTTAAATATCTATTCTAGAGTCATCACCAAATCCGACCTTTCCTGTGATAGATTTATCAATAGATGAGAAGTATCTGACATCACCACTCATGTGATTTCTAGCTCCATTGTCAAGATACCAAAGGTTTCCAACACCACCATCCTCTTCATAATTCTTTGGAACAACCTTTTCTTCATTTAAAAAAATTCAACATTAATTCCTCTGCTTCCTGTGTGTCACCACTTTCAGCTTCTAGAGTTTCTTGTAATTTGAGCACACGATCCGGACAATCGGAAGCATAGTGTCCTAACTTGTCGCATCGATAGCACGTGATCTTAGAGACATCTCTCTGTCCATTATTTCGTCTGCGGCCTCTTCCGCTAAAAGAGCCTCTTCCACGTCCATGACCACTCTAACTCATATTTGATCACGGTTTTCAGTGTTCGAAGTGTTTGAATACATCAACTTTTTCTGATCATCATCTCCTGCATCATCATCATCTTCGCAAATCCTTTCTTCATAAACCTTTAGTCGTCCTACAATGTCTTCAAACATTGTAGTCTTTAGGTCTAGCACTTGTTCTAATGCTGCAACAATGTGAATAAACCTTTTTCGAGGCAAACTCTTAAGAAATTTCTTCACCAGCTTTGATTCTTCTATTTCTTCTCCAAGCGCGGCAGATTTCGATGAGATTGCCGTTAATCTTCCGACAAACGCATCAATAGTATCACTTTCTTTCATCTTAAGTCTATCAAACTCAGCCATTAAAGTTTGTAGCCTTGCCTCTTTGACCCTTTCAGCTCCTACATGACGAGACTTTATCGCTTCCCAGACTTGTTTAGCGGTATCTAGCTCACCGACTTGAAACACAAGTACCTCGGGTATGGCTTCAAAAAGTAGCGCCATCGCAACATCGTTCTTCTCGTTGTTAGTTTCGCCGGACTTAATTACATCCCATACTTTTTGAACTCTCAAGCCAACCTTCATCTTCATTGCCCAAACAGTATAGTTTGTCACATTAAGAACATGACACTTTATTGACGATGGGGCGCTTCCCTTTGATGATCCAGATGCTCTTAATGTCGTCGGAGTTACAGCTCTCACAGGTGTAATATTTGTCATATCTGTGTGTCTCCCTTGACAGATACTTCACCGAGAAAATAAAGCAAAACAAAGTTTTCTCCCTGTTATTTTTCTTTCGATTTTTTTTAGGGTTTTCTTCCTTCGAGTTGTTGCTTCCTTGTAGCCGAAGCAACTTTTTTGAAGAAGAAGGTTGAACAGTAAATCGAAAACAGAGAAGACTCAGGGATGTTTAGTCGCAAGGATCAACAATATCTAAACCTTTAGAAGCTCTGATACCAATTAAAGTCATCATATTTGATTAAAGGGATGAACGTAGAAGCAAGAATAACACAAGGAACTAAATAAGAATAACTCTCTTATTTAAACTTCTCAAACTTATGGTTTTCTCGCACAAAACCTTATGCCATTACTCGGCTTATTTATATGAATCTAGAAAGCCTATGATAATAAGGAAAACACAACTTATTCTTATCTAGATAACTCCTAGATAAGTATTTCCTTTTTTCTAGATAATCAATCTTCTTTTTTCAAGCTTATCCAACAAAGGCTATAATACCAAAAGATATGAGTACGAGGTGATGCAAGAAAAGTCTCTTACAAACTGGAAGTGTATGGACAAAAAGATGAAACATAAGGATTTTCCAACGTTTTGCTCATTTTGTACAAGACGTTGTCATCGACAATGAACTGGGTTATGGACAACTGCATACTGAGGAGATTGAGTCAGCAATACATAGAAGTCATAGAGGAAAAGTTATTTGTGCATATATGGGAAATGAGAGTGGGATGATCACATTTATAAACTCATTGAAGCCTATACAACATGACAATCATATATAGAATTTCATAAACCACAGTGATTGGTTTTTTTATGAACGTCGGATCAAAAGTATTGATTCGCATCGATCGAGGAGTCGGAATCTACACGCTCATTTTATGGCCCCATGGTTTTATAAAAGAGGAGCTAAACAAGTTTTAGAGGAAATGTCTTTTTTTGCTAGCCAATGGAAAAAAATACTCAAGATTCTTTTAGTTTAATATCTGGAAATCTTCTGCAATGTTCACATTGTTAGACTTTTTCAATCCATAAATCTCATAAACCATATCAGTTCCTGATTAATAAGAACTAGAGCGGAAGAGTACTTGATGAATCTATGCTTACGGATCTAAAAGAATAGGGAATGGATCTTCCAAAGCAAACCCTGAATGATTTTAGGTCTCTGGTGAGGGGATGCAGAGAATTTTCGTATTTTTTGTTAGGGTTGCTTTGGGACAATAATCCTCTATTTATAGAGAATCAATTTCTAGTTCGACCCCTCATCAAACTAGAAATTGTCAAAAGTATCTACATCTTAATATTTCATAACACTTATGTCCATAACCTTTCCTTTATCACAAAGTGACCAGTACAAAATAGATTAATTAACTAATGGCCCTAACACATTTAATCCTTAACATATTTAACCCCACCAAATGATTTTTACAATCTCCCACTGGGTCATATATGTGCCTGAAAATGTGATAGACTTTATGAGCTCAAATATGCCATTAATTCTGAGAGCATAAAACAATCTCGTCCATTGATTGTAACAACATAGAATCATGGCGGCTTTTGTTATATTACTCATAACTAAACATTCCATGGTCACTGAAATCAATACAGCCAAATGAAATACATCAATTATAAAAAATGTGGCATGAAAATCACATGAAAGGTGGTCAGTACATGTCGGTTTTCAACTGGTCCTACTTTAGTGAGATCCTTTAACTTTATTGTACAAAGTGTAAACTGAAACTTTATTAAAACTTTGTTTTTGATCAGAAAAATTTGTATAACACAACCAAAACAAAACATAGAACAAAACCAAATGACAAACTCCCATTAAACTTAATAATCCTCAAACATCGAAATGCCCATTCGAGCAGTATGCTCGTGAAAGACCTTAGGCACAATACCTTTTGTAAGAGGATCTGCTAACATAGAGTTTGTCCCTAAGTGTTCTACGGAAATCTCTCCACTTTGTACCCTTTCCTTTACGACTCGGTATTTAATGCATACATGTTTAGACTTTACCGAAATCCTATTGTTGTTGGAATACAAAACAACCTGCCTTATTTTTATAGTATAACTTTAGTGGTCTTTCAATTCCTTCCAGAATTCGCAGCCTCGTGACAAAATTTTTCAGCCAAGTTCCTTGATTGGATGCCTCATAAACTACTATCAATTCGCTACCTTGGTGGAGGAAGCTACGAGTGATTGTTTTGCACTACGCCAGGAAATAGCTCCACCAGCCAACAAAAAGACATATCCCAATGTAGATTTTCTACTATCTTGGCATCCAGCAAAATCAGAATCAGAATACCCAATGATCTTCAAATTATCTGATCTCTGATATGTAAGCATACAATCTTTTGTTCTCTACAAGTACCTCATGACCCTTTTAGCTGCTTTCCAATGGTCCATGCCTAGATTGCTTAAGTATCTGCCTAAAACTCCAACTATGTACGCAATATTTGGACGCGTACAAACTTGAGCATATACTAGAATCCCTACTATCGAAGCATAAGGGATCTTCTGCATCTCCTGAATTACCAGATTTACTTTAGGGCATTGACTGAGACAAAATTTGTCTCCCTTAGCGACTGGTGTATCACCTGGTTTGCAATCCTGGATTCCAAATCTCTTAAGTACTTTATCGATATAGCTCTTTGTGATAATCCAAGAATCTCTCGAGAACGGTCTCGATGAATCTCAATCCCTAATACAAAAGATGCTTCACCAAGATCTTTCATCTCAAAATTTTCCTTAAGAANTAATATGTCATCGACATATAAAACCAGGAAAATACACTTGCTCCCACTGAACTTTTGATACACACAATCCTCAACCAAATTCACCTCAGAGCCAAAGAAGATGATTACCTTATGAAATTTGTGCTACCATTGACGAGAAGCCTGTTTGAGCCCATAGATGGATTTCTTTAACTTGCAAACCATATTCTTTGCATCGCCTAAGACAAAGTTTTCTAGTTGCTCCATAGAAATTGTTTCATCAATGTCTCCATTAAGAAACGCCGTTTTACATCCATCTGATGAAGCTCCAAATCATATTGTGCAACAAGGGCCATGATTGTCCTAAAAGAATCCTTCGCTGAAACTGGAGAGAAGGTTTCTTTATAGTCAATCTCCTATTTCCTAGTATAGCCTTTAGCTACAAGACAAGCCTTATATTATTCTGCATTACCATTTGAATCCCTCTTGGTCTTAAATATCCATTTGCAACCAATAGGTTTCTTTCCTTCTGGTAATTGAATAATGTCCCAAACCTGATTGTCTAGCATCGATTGTTACTCTTCATTTGCTGCTTCAGTCCACTTAACTGAGATGGAACTACTCATAGCCTGACGAAAGTTGATAGGATCATCTTCCATAAGAGTTTGATTTTCCTCATGTTCCATTAAAAATACTATGTAATCATCTGAAATAGCATTTTTTCTTACTCTAGTGGACCGCCTTAGAGCAACTTGATCTTGTTGCACTAGCTCTTCAGGATTTTGAGTTTGACCTTCATGATCAATATCATCGACATCCTGAGTTGGAGGAATAACTTCAGTATCAACCTGAGGAATAACTTCAGTATCAACCTGAGTAATAACTTCAGTATCAACCTGATGATCCAGATTTGCGTTATCCAAAGCAACTATATGAATCGGTATAGAAACCGGAACCGATTCTTCCTCAAAGATGATATCCCTCACT
>OVAN01004485.1:0-25772 GCA_900406275.1 Anastatica hierochuntica
ACGTTTTTCGTTTTACTTTTGATTCGCTCTCGTATTCATTCTGTATTCGTTAACGTTTATCTATTCTTACGAATCTTATTACTTCACCACCGTTAAATGCATGTCACTTTGCAATCTGTTTCGTATTAACTCTCTCTTTTTATCAACTTGTTTCGTTTCGTAATCTGTTTATCTCTTAGTTTCGTATTTCTTATCTATTAACTTTTTTACTCACTGCTTGATCTGTCGATCTTTGGCTACAGAGAGTCCGTGAACCACATAACATTGACAGTGAGAATTTCGGTTCCCACATTCTTCTTCGTCACTCTCTACATCCTCGCTTGCTCATGCTTCTTCCTCTTTTTCTCTCTCAAAAATCTCATCTTCTTCCTTATCACTCATCTCAGTTGCTTCTTCTTATTTCTCTTACTCTACTTCTATTTGTTATCATTATCCTTCTTCACCATCTGTCATTTATCCTGTTTATGGAGTTCCATAATTTTATGCAACTAATAATTAATCCATATGACTTTGGCTAGTATTCATAACATCATTCACACATACCTCAACAACCATCATCCTTGTTTCCAACTCTTATATCCTCTTGTGGATTTTACTAAATCCATTCAACATCTCATTCATTATTTTTTCTTCCAACAACTACTGATGATTCAGAGATACACTAGACTATGGCGTGACATTGTCCTCTTCTAGCTACTCCTCAGCCTTTGTTGGTGCTCGAGAAGCCACGTATGACTTATACATCTCCTCCAACCATATCAGCTTCTTTTATACCCTTAGAAGCCTCCCCAACTGTCAAGTGATGTCACTATGGTCCATCTCATCATCTAATGATTTTCCATGATTCGAGCAATAAGAGGTTCCTCATCAAACTGAGGTTCCAAGACGCTAAGGATATCTTGTGCAACAAAAAAATACAAAAATCTCATCAAAACAAACCAAAAGGGTATTAAATTGGTAAGAAAAAAGTAAGAAGAAATCTTAACCTTTGTATATTCAATTTCTTTCATTTATCTCATCAAATGGAAGCCTTGAACCAACTTCTTTCCAATTGTACTTGCACATCCTTGGACAGTGGTTGTATGTGTTTATCACATCTTCCTAGAACCTCTTACGTAGATTCGGAATGCACTCAAACGCTAGATGCTACATATATAATTACACCATATCACTGAAATGCACATAGCCATAAAAGCTCGATTACTTATCAAAAATAGTTTACGTCCAAAGGAATAAAGAAACCCAGAAAGCACTATGATGATGACACATAACATCATAACATTTCAAAGAACAATAAATTTCTTTCGCTTTATCTTGATAAGTCAACCTTTTCCCAAAAAAATCTTCACACTCTTGATGATCATCTATGACTGATCGAATGAATGAATTAGTGTCTTCATACTTCTTCCTGGGAAATATAATTGTGCTTAAGAAGTAGAGAAACCCATTTTCAAATGATCTCTACAACTTTCCATTGACAATAGCTTCTCTTTAGCTTATTTGGCAGTTATTTGGAGCTTCTCCCAAAATGCCACTTCACAAACCTATAACTTCCCAAACTCTTTTAGTTTTCTCGGTAACTACGACGGTCAATCCACATACAAGCCCATGTTCTCTGATGGAATACCAAATGTAAACACTATCTACTATAAACAGTTATATCCTAGACTTTTCCACAAAAACCGTGCGAAGAAAAGCATCCAACAACCCATCATCATATGGTTTAGGTGTCTATATATGTGTTAGATGTGTCTAGATTGAGGATGCTCCTTGAACCAAGTCTTCTCTACCTCATCTAACCTACCTTTTAAGAGCTTTAACATATTGTTATCACCACACGTAGATGATAACTTGCAAGTCTCTTAATACTTCGTGTAACTATAAAAGAGTTTAACTAGTTGTAGTGGTCAAATATCTTCAATATCATGCATTTCAAAACATTGATTTAGTGACATTCAAATTACTCAGTCGTACCATAATATTAGTACGATCAAAATTACCAAAATTACAAGTATTACCAGAACTACTTAGCTGTACAAAATTTTTAGTTGAGTACGTGAGTAATTTGCATGAGTACGACTGAGTAAATTGAGTGTCATTAATTTTGTGTTTTGAATGCAGAATATTGAAGAGAATATTGGATCATATGTAGTTAAGTTATTCTTCAGCAACACCAAGTATAAAGAGACGTGTAAATTATCATCCAAGTTTAATGATAATAATGCGATAAAGTTCTTAAATGGTAATCTAGATGAGGTAGAGAAGGCTTGGTTAAGAGAAAATCCTCAATTCAAACACATCCGACACATACAGAGGCATCTGAACCATATGATGATGGGTTTTTGGATGCTTTATTTCACACGGGTTGTGTGGATAAGTCTAGAGTATGTTGGTTTGTAGTGAACAGTGTTCCCAATCAGTATTCAATTAAGGAACAAGGGCTCATATGTTGATTAGATGGTCGTAGTTATCGAGACGACTATGACAGTTTAAGAAAATTTAGGTTTGTTAGGAGGCACTTTGGGAGAAGTTCCAAAAAAGTTGTCATAGAAGTTAGAGAAAACTATTGTCAATGGGAAGCTATAGAGATGGTTTGAAGATGGATGTTTTCTAATTCTTGAGCATAGTTTTCTTTCTAAGGAAAAAGTATGGAGCCACTGATTTGTTAATTCTGAGAGTTGTGGATGATCTTCGAGACTGTAAAAGATTTTTGTGGGAAAGATTGAATATTAAAGACAAGGCGAAAGAGATTTATCGTTTCTGAAATTTATGATGGTTATGTGCCATATTTTTGGTGCTTTTTTGGGTTCTTATATCTTTGGAGTTATACTATTTGTGATCATTAATCGAGTTTTTATGGTTGTTTTCATTTTAATGATGTAATGTAATACTATGTATCGTTTCTGGAGTTTGAGTGCATTCCCGATCTAAATAGGAGGTTTCAGGAAGATGTGATAAACAGAGACATCCACTACCCAAGGATATGCAAGTACAATTGGAAAAAATTTGTTTCATAGGCATTCCATTAGATGAGATAAATGAAGGGATTAGATCTAAATTTTGAAATCTTTCATAATTTTTTTTCTTACCAACTTAATGCCCTTTGGTATTTTTTGAAGATATTTATGTATCTTTTTCTGCATGATATCCTTATTTTTGGAACTTCGGTTTGATGAGGAACCTCTTATGGCTCGAGTCATGGAAGATCAATCACATGATGAGATAGACCATAGTGACATAATTGTTGATAGTTGAGGAATGTATTTAAGAATAGAGAAGAAGTTGATATGGTGTGAGGAGCTATATAAGTTAGATGTGACTTCTCGAGCACCAGCAGAGAATAAAGACAAGCCAAAAGAGGACAATGTCATGCCATAGCCTAGTGTATCTTTGAATGATCTACAATTGTTGGAAGAAAAACTAATGGATGAGATTTTGACTGGATTTAGTAAAATTCAAACAGGATGAATGAGTTGGAAATAAGGATGGTGGTTGTTGAGATATACATGAATGATGTAATAAAAACTTCATGAGTTTATATAGATTATTAGGTTGGATCAAATTGTGAATCTCCATGAGCAGGATATATAAGGGATGATGAAGAAGGACAACGATAAGAAGTGGAAGAGGAGTAAGAGAAAGAGGAAGAAAAAGTAGTTGAGATGGGTGATAAGGAAGAAGAAGAAGAAGAAAAGGAAGCTGAGAGAGAAAAAAAGAAAAAGAGAATGAAGCATGACCAATCGAGGACGTTGAGAACGACAAAGAAAAACAAGACGATGGAGAAATAGCAGAAGAAGCTGCGAGAAAAGAAAAAGAAAAAGAAAAGAGAGGAGAGGTTGGGAGCAAAGAAAAAGAAAAGGAGGTTGAGAGTGAAGAAGAAGAAAAATGAAGGAGAAGAAGGCAAAAAAGCTAAAATGGATGATAAGGATCATATTAATCGTTCGCAAAAACGAGTACTTCTTTACTTCTTTAAAAATACAATTAATAGATTTTATTGGTGGTGTCTACGTTGTATCTTTCTCCTAGAACATGTTTATTTTTCCGCTTCGATACTTTTATCTAAAAACTCGTAAGTAGCAGGAAACTTCTCTGAAACGCACCATAAAGCCTTATAACCTCAAACATTGTATAAGCTTTAACGTATTCCATGAACTTCTTAACAGTTGCCTCTTTGATGACGTTGGAGCAGCAACCTTTCATATTCGAAGACAAATAAAAACTACAATATATATGATGAGATAACGGGTATACCTCAGTATTGACTTGATGAGCATTGATTTTTTCAGATAGAAATACCAACCTATGAACTTCTAAAACTACTCTATTTAACTTATTAAAAATGTCAACTCTTATTTGCATCTTTTGCACCATCAACTACACTAAAAGCAATTAAGTAATGATGATGATTAGGATTCTGAGCTTTATCAATTAGAAGCACTCCACCATACACTTTCTTAAGGTGATTTCCATCTACAACAATCATTTTTATCATGACATTGAAGCCTTCAATGCAGCCCTCAAAGAGAAGAATTGAACTTGATCTTGGTTTCTTCATCCAATCAACGTGTGAAACAATTCTTGTATTCATCTTCTCCAACATATACATATAAGAATACAACATTATATAAATGTCCTTCAGACTACCCCGTACTTCATTAGCAACTTGTTATTTCCCCTCCACCAGGTAGAATATGACATTATAACTCCAATTCTTCCTTGAACCATACTGGTTATATTTTTGGAGTTGGAGTATCAAGTCGACCTAGATAATCATCATGCAAGACTAATGCAACAAATTGTGGTGTACATTTCCTTCTGTTTCTGCATGTACTTGTAGTTGATCAAAAACATGTATGCATCATTGTATGTTCTAATTGAAAACAATTTGATTTCTTGTGCTTAGCAACTCGTAAAATCCACCTGCAACCGCTCTCACCCTTAAATTCACTATATTTTACAAAAAAAATATTTTCGAATCCGTCTTGACTACATCGAAAATAAAACAATTCATATGATTATATTTTTCAAATAAATCTTGGATGTCCTCCTTGCTTTCGAATTCTTGACCTAAAATTAAACGCATACCATCTTCCCATTCAAAATTTTAGACTCATCTACATATACCCCATGTGTAACCTAAATACTAAAGTTATCTATGTTAGGTGTCTCTCCACCTAAAACATCTTCTCCCTTGTCCACCATCTCGTAATTAACTACAAATCTGTAAAGAATCATCATACCATCGTTAACATTAGGATCCACACTACCAGCTACACTTTTCCGATCACCCATATCACGTAGATCTTACGCACTATCTTAATTTTCACATACTCATAATTTTTCTTTTCTTACTGAAATTGCGCACATCACTAAATTTGTTCGACATCACTGATAACCTCCTCGACACGCAAAATGCTCCTACATTAATCCTTATCAACTTCCATTAACTAATCATAAAGCTCATCATCGTCCATAATATATGATGAAAACTTAATTTTGCTACCAATGATATGTAAGTGATGTTTAGTTTTGTTATAACTTCATTTACCATCATTTTCTTGTATATCCATCAACCAGCCCAGAGTAAGTGACTTCCTCCACATATGTCTTTATTACTAAAGTGTGAATTACTAATCCATCGCAGTGTATCATCCTCCTAATAATATTTCTTATTTTCAAAGTGTATGATAGTGCAACAAATAATCATTATCTTTGGAAAAGAATAAAAATACATTAACAAAATTGTTCATTTATACTAGCTCATTCAATAATACCAATTGTACCAATTATACTAGATCTGCACGCAAATGTCAATATGCATAACTGCCAATCTAGTAAGCGACGATTCAGCTAAACTAAAATAGTAGTATACACATATTTGCAACCCAATCGACTAAGAAACCATGTTTCTAAACACAATACACATAAAAATGAACTAATTTTATGATCCACTTTTGAAATCTCTAATTTAAAACGAGAGTCTACAATCCTTATGAAAACTTTTTGATACTATCTAGAGGAGTTAACCGATCATAACTATGAGGTTTTAACCTCTTTACTTACTTTGAATGTTATCAAGAAAGAAGAACTTGAGTTGAGTACAAGATTAGATATATGAGTTGAAAAAATAAACGACACAAGAAAATTTATCCAGTTCAGCTCCAGTTAATCAGAGTCTACGTCTGGCGGGAGTTTTCTCCGGAATCCACTAGAGAAGTCTTGAGCTTTTGCTCCTTGATCTACAATGGTGTTTCTCTCTCTCTCTCTCTCTCTCTCTCTCTCTCCCCCCCTCTCTCTCTCCCCNTCTTTCTAAATCTGTTATAACTCTCAGAGAAGAGAAGAAGAAAAAGACAAGAGACAATGAGAAGAGAAAAAAATATATAAAGGCACCATCGAGCCTTAATTTTGAAGCTCTTGTAGCTTGAACACGAAGATCAATAGTGGAGAGGAGAGAAGATGACAACGACGGGCATGGATCGAAAAGAAGATTCAAAAAGTATATTTTATATATTTTATTTTAATTCTTAATATTAAATATTAAATTACTTTTATTATAATGGGGCTATTATGGGTATTCAATAGATTCCACGACTTTTTGGGTTAAGTTCCAAAATACTCTTAAAAGTTCAAAATCAATCCACCACACTCCTTCATAATCTCAATACTCCTCATACTCTTATGATAATGTCGATTTCCTAAAATGTCCTTACTACGAATTAATTAATTAGCAAAAGAAAAAGAAAAATCAACCAATAGGAGCTCGAGCTCAATCTCCTTCTTCGTCGAGGTCGTCACATCTTCATCAGGTTGTCGTCCAATTCGCCGTTGACGTCGTCGGAATCTTCAATCATTGCTCGTCTAAGCTTCCTAATCCAAAGGTATACTGGTACATACGAGATTATGTGTCGTTCTTGTGCTTCAAAATGTAGTTAGGGTTGGGTTTGGTTCTTTTGCAATTTGAGTAGCAACCAAATTCGAAATTGGTATTGGGTAACCATGTTTCCTTGGTATCTTATGGCACAACATTGATAATTAATGGATTTTAGTAGCTGAATGGAAGGTACATTGGTGTCTTGGAGTAGAAATCGAGTCGATTGTAATAGTTTGACGAATGGTATAACTCTTAGAGAAGGTATAACTGATAGAGGTATAATTGGCATAAATTCGTATAACTAAGAGAGGTATAACTGGTATAAATTTGTATAACTGATAGAAGTATAACTAGTATAAAGTCGTATAACTATTACAAGTCTGAATGTGCTAATGTAGAATTTGTTTTTAATTTCTTGCAGGATATAATGAGCAATCGGCCCGTGAACATATATTTCGATTATGAAGGATATTATTCAAATATCGGGAATGTATATCAATGGAATCCAAGAGATGCTTGGTTGTACGGAATATCGTTCAGAGGTGCTTCTGTGACGGATGTAACTTACTCGATGTTAAAGGATAAGATATGCGGGAAGCTGGGGATATATAAGTCTACGGCGAAGCTGAAATTCAGTTACATGCCAGTGGTGGTGGTGTCGTCTCAAAGACAATTATATGTTTTCGATGATGATGATGTGTATACTTATCTAACATCTTTGGATTCAGAGCAATGTAGAAGTGTTTTGCATGTAGAGATTATGAAAGATTTGGAAATAACTCCTATGCGAGAGCAAGCTTCAAGAGTAGAGAGACGAATCTCATACGGTGTGAACTATGGTGAGTTATTTACAAGTGGAATAGGTAATGCAATAGGTGGTGCTAGTGTTGGTGATGATGGTGATGCTAGTGATGGTGGTGATGGTGGTGATCCTCGCGTTGATGATGGGGTTGGTGGCGATGCTTGTGTTAATTTTGGTGATATTACCATTTATGGAGGTGAGGAACAAGCAAAAGAACAACATGACCCGATTGATAAATGTGGGAACGGTGATGGTGATGATGATGGTTTTGGTGACGATGACCGTGAAGTCAGCGTAAATGTTGATAGTTCCGATAGTGAAGAATATGTTGAACTTCCAAATGTTACAGAAGAAAGTCAATATGTGGATGGATGGGAAGATGGTATGAAAGTAAATCAAAAATTTAAAAGCAAGCAAACAGTGATAGATTTAGTTGATAGAGCCTCGCAACAGAAGTGTTTTTGAGTCACTATAGTGAACTCTGATAAATTTCGATATGTGGTAAAGTGTCAAGAAGAATATGAAAGCTGTGAATGGTATTTAAGAGTTGCAAAGCTTAAAAATTCGACTTGTTTCTCGGTTAGAGTATAAAGGAATAAGCATACATGCTCTCGAACTAGTTGTAGTACAGGTAGTAGAAGAAAAGGCATGCCACGATTAGTTGCATCTGTTTTAAAGGATGATTATTCGGGGCAATTAGAGACTCCAACCCCTAGATGTCTCATCGGTCTAGTTCAAGGAAAATTTGGTGTGGAAGTGTCATACTCGACCGCATTGAGAGGGAAAAAACAAGTTGCTATGGAAGTGCGTGGCAGTCCTGAAGACGGTTTTAAGAAGTTGCATTCTTGCCTCTACATTTTAGAGAAGGTGAATCCCAGAACAAAAACGAGTTTGGTATTAGATGAGGAGAAAATATTCAAGTACCTATTTGTTGTTTTAGGAGCTTCGATTAAAGGGTTTCAAGTCACGAGGAAAGTCATCGTTGTGGATGCAACTTTTCTTAAGACTGAACATGGTGGTGTATTGATTTTTGCGACAGCTCAGGATGGGAATCATCACAATTATGCCATTGCATTTGATGTGGTTGATGGCGAAAAAGACGCTAGTTGGACATGGTTTTCAACACTTTGAAAACTATCATACAAGATAGTCCAGAATTGGTCTTCATATTCGACAGAAATGCGAGCCTCATCAAGGCAGTTGGCGAGGTGTACCCAAGCTCAAAACATGGGTATTGTATTTTTCATTTATCACAGAATATCAGAGCAAAATTTTCATATGTTAACAAGGATGAAGTTGCAAGAAAGTTCAGGGAAATTGCTCAGATTTACACAGTGGCTGAATTCCAAAAAGAATATGGTGAGTTTTGGAGAAGGTATCCTACTGTTACGGAGTATCTTGATGGCAGTGTCGAAGAGGCAAAATGGGCAAAATGTTATTTCCCCGGAGATAGATATAATATATACACCATCAATTCTGTAGAGTCCATGAATGGTATATTTGTAAAACACAAGAAGTATTCGCTGCTACCTTTGCTTGATGCGATCATTGGAAGAATCTCTAAATGGTTTAACAAACATAGAAAGGAATCTATTTACGGTACGAATGGGCATAAGTTGGTGCCGTATATGGAGAACGAGGTACATGCGAGATGCAAAGTAGCCACGAAACTATCAGTCACTGAGCTTAATGCATTCACGCTTGAATATTCTGTCCTTGGCCGCAACGGTAAGACATATGTGGTGAAGTTGAAAAACAAAATTTGTTGTTTCAGGTATTTAGACAATGACAAATATCCTTGTGTCCATGTAATTGTCGCGACAATGAAGTTATTGAAGCAAGAAATTAGACCATCGAATTTACGTGATTTATATGGGTTGTGCTCTCCATATTACATGGTATCTCAATGGGCTATGGCATATTGCAGGACGATTTATCCAGTGCCTGATGAAAGTAAGTGGCTTCTTCCGATCCAAATAAAAGAATTATATGCATATCCTCCAACGTACACAAAAAAAAGAAGGGAAGACATCAGGAAAAAAGGTTTCCATCAGTTGGTTAGCGTCGTCGAAAGAAGAATAAAACGGTTCCAGGTATAAATTTGGCTAGTTGGTTCGAGAGTGAGAGTTGTGGACAAGAATAGTTTGTGTTTGTTATTGTATAACTCAGTATAACTTTTTTCGCAATGGTGCAACTGCATTTTCGTTTATTGAATTATCTCTATTCGACCAAGTTAAAAAAACATAACGGACTACGTATCTAAATTTAATTGGTAAAAATGTAAGATATATCATTTATCAACGTTGGTATTTAAAATAGTTATTATCCATTATCTCTATTTGAACAAGTAAAAAAACAACGTAACATACTAAGTATTTTACTTTGTTAATACTTTATTATACATGTGACACATGTGATTGTTGGAGAAATAATGTTTTCCAAAATTTTTAATATGGTCACGTAGAATCTGTTCCCAAATGATTTAAAATCACGTGTATAACCAATAATTCGTTGCTTAAGGTTAGATTATAACGAATATTGTCAAAAGTACAACTCTTTGGCAAGAAGTATAACACAAAGTTAGGGGATAACTGAGACAAGAAAAAGGTTGTGCCACGTGTGATGTTGTTTAAAAAAGTTGCGCCATTTTCTCACGTGACTAAATAAAAGGTTGCACATGTGTTTTTCTTTACCACTAAAAAACGAATTTTTTCACTTTTCCCCCTCTCAAAAAACTAAATTCTACATTCCCCGCCCCCCCCCCCCCCCCCCCCCCCCCCCNCACTTAGATTCATCTTATTTTAAGATTCCCCTTCCCAAGTAAAGCTAGGGCTCCTTTGCGGCAGAGCTTGCTACGAAGATTTACCCGACTGATTTCGATTTTCACTCTTCCTTTACGGTTCTCAATCTCTGGTGAGTTTCGATCTTTCCCTAGCTATTTCAATCTATTTTCATGTTCTCCATCATCACGATTTTCACGTCATCGTTCCTGCTATTGTATAATTGTATAACTGTATAATTCACTTACGAGTTTGACCTTTTAAATCTCGAGTCACATTTCTCTACAGTGTAGGATGGTTGGGTCGGAAATTTCAGAGCAGGATTCGTACTACGAAGATATGAAGAATGCAAAAAAGACCTTCGATTGGCTATTTGTTGTTGAAGAAATCTATGGCCGACCATCATATTGTGTTTGTGGTGAAGGAATAAAAAAGGAGATCGATGAGAAAGGACAACAGTTCTACGTTTGCAAAGTCTATAAGAATGATGGCTTCCATGTTCATGTATGTGCTATTAACGCTCTCGCGGATGAGGTTGACATGTTAAGGCACGATGCTCGTAAGAAGGATGAGAGACAATGGCAGCTGGAAGACATGGTCCGCGAAATACGTAAAGAGATTGCTGAGCTTAAGGGACTAGTGAAGGGTTCGGGTTCGGGGTCGGGTTCTCATTAAAGTTGTGTTATGATCTTATTTAGCTATCTTTGTCTGGTCGGTTCGGTTTGATGTTTGATGTTTAATGGTGTATAATGAACTTATATATCTATTGGTTAGTTTAAGGACAAATCTATGTAATGTTTGTTAGTTTTATGTTTTACAAACCAACGCAGTTTTACAAGGTTATCCTGAGTTACACCAACACCGTTTCAATCATCAAGATCTTTAATTAGAACCATAGCTTAATACAAAGAAAACCAACAACATCAACATCTATTTTGACGACGTCCGACAAAGCACAGATAAACCAAATAAAAGCAACATACGTAGTTGTTAAAACCACAAACAAAAGAAAGCAAAAAGTTCACATAAGCCCAACAAAAAGTGACTCATGATTCCACCAATGCAACTACTCTTTCCTTTTTCTAGTTTCATAGGGACTTCGTACCACAACGGTTGCCCCTGGTCCTTTCTTCCTCTTGTTTATCACCTTCAACCTTTGTGTACTTGGCTCCGCTTTTCTCTTTTTCAATCTCTTCTCTTTATCTTTAGACCCTTTTCCATTCCCCGCTTCTTCCCCCTCCTCCTTTTATGCATCTTCCAACTCTTTCTCCTTTTCCTTCCCTTTCTCTTTTTCCTTCTCTTCACTTTCAACCTCCTTTTCCACATCTTCCATCTCTTTCTCTTTTTCCTTTTCTTTCTCTTCACCTTCAACCTCCTCCTCCTCTTCTTCTTCGAACTCCTTCTCTTTCTCACCTTCAACCTCCTCCTCCTTTTCTTCTCCTTCAATCTCCTTGTCTTTCTCACTTTCAACCTCCTCATTTTCTTCTCCTTCGATCTCTTTCTCTTTCTCATCACCTTCACACTCTTCCTCCTCCTTGTCTTCAACTTCCATCTCTTTCTCTTCACCTTCACTCTCTTCCTCCACTTTGTCTTCATCTTGCTTCTCTTCCTCCACTGGTTCTTTATCTTCCTCCTCTTTGTCCTCATCTTCTTTCTCTTCACCCTCTGGTTGTACCACAGTTATACCTGGTTGCACACCTTCTAACACATCCGAACTAGAAAAATCTGCTTTGAATTTTGTCTTGCACATCCGGGAACATTGTGGATCTGCCTCACTATCAAAGTCTCAAAAATTGATTTTCAATTCAGGAATTGCCTCGAATGACAATAGCTACACATAAAAACAAAAATCATTCAAACTGCAAGTATAACTCCCTTCAGTTTTACCATGGTTTTTAAATCAAAATCAGTTTGATGAACACTTACCTCCAACGATGTAACGAAACTAGGAAATATCCATTGTGGTAGAACATTTCCTTTCATATGCTTCATCATATGAGCAATGTCCTTCATGTTCTCATCAAATGCTAGCCGTCCCCACGGAAACGTCTTACGAAACTCAAGATCACCCACAGCTTGAAGAAATAAGGACTCTATGGACGGTGCTCCCCTTCCTATCTTTTTCTTTCCTATGATAACGATGCATATGAAATAGAGGACCGCAATTTTCAATCGGTCTGGAGAAGCAGGCATTGACTCTATCTTTTCCTCAACATCTCCATATGTTATTGTTTTCTGCTTAAAGTGTCTCCTTACAAATGCTAAGTTGCCCTTCTGTTTATAGTTCTTTGGATACGGATGACAATGCAATCTAGAAATGAGAGCCATCTCTCTCAGAGAATGACACACTGGAACACTGTTAACCATGAACCAGCACTCATGCTTCTTTTCTATACATGTTGTGCGAACTAACAACATCAACATACCACTCCACTTGTGCTTTGTCTCATTATGCATATGAAAGAAGTGCCTGAACTGTGGATGCTCAGAAAACCACCGCTTCTCGCTCCTTGAAATTTTCTCTATTGTCTCCACCGCTTTAGCAATGTAACACTTCGATGACATCTTCAATGGCTTGTTATATTCCTCGCGACCGAAGAACATTTTTAGGGGTTTCAATGCTTCAAGCAGAATTTCTTCAGATAGATTTGCTTCAGTCTCGGAATCCTGTAATAAGAATAGATCAATCAAGTTATCACACAGTTATATCCAACTCGCACACAATTATCCAATGTTAGAACACACAGTTATACCCACATCGCACACAGTTATCCAAAGTCTAAACACTTACCGTATGCGTCTTCTCCGAATCAACACTCTCCGTCTCCTCTTAGGACCCCTCTTCTTCGGACCCCTCTTCTTCTTCAAGTGTATCTTTTTCTACCATTGCAAATTTTTCTTCAGAAGGATTCGACTCTTCTTCTTCTCCTTCACTTTCAATCGATGATGGTGATGGTGTACGATAGCTAGAATTCTTAGTTCGAGGCATTGTCGATTCAAACTCATTTTAACCCTAATCAAACAAGGGTGCACCGCATATCAATCGTAAAATCGAAAGAGAAGAAGAAGAAAAGAAGAAAAAGAGAAAGAGAATTGTACCAAACTACATAAATTTAAAACCGTCTTTTCCCTCGACAATGCATGATGGGTCCGACGTGTTACACAACAATGATCGAGAGGGATGAGTTAATTGTTTTTTTCTTGTTTTTTTTTTCTTTTCGATTTAGGGTTTAAATTAATAGAAAGATCCGATTTGAAATTTATACTGAATGATTCGGGTATTTTAGGATGCAAACTCAAGTTGGATCTCGTAAATTTGTTAAGTTATAAAAGACTTTGTAGTCTTTTACTCCTTTTTCGTTTTAATTTAATTACAAACAATTTTTTTTTATAACCAGAGTATATGGGATTTTTCTTCAACTTTGGAGAGACTATGTGAGCCATTGATCCCCACTTTTTTTAATAGCTCTGTTCAAATTGCCTCACGAAATTGTTCCGAGATCGATTTCGCTCAAGAGTCGCATAAAATAATGGTCTCCTTCGAATTTTGTGATCCCTTTCCACTTTCAGTTTCTTCTTCGAATTTGATGTCTGAATCTCATTTTTGATCGATTTTCTCTTACAGATCCGATTCATATTATTGCAAAACAGACAAGGCAAGACTCGTCTTGCTAAGTACTATGTTCCTCTTGAGGAGTCCGAGAAACACAAGGTCGAATACGAGGTTGTATTCAAATTCTGACTCTTGTACGTGCCATCACCTTATGTTGTTCTCTTTAATTCTTAATTTTTCTGTCTTTCTCTCTCTCAGGTTCATAGATTGGTGGTGAATCGCGACTCAAAGTTCACCAATTTTGTTGAGGTTTGTTGCGGTTTTCTTTAACGAAATTAGGGTATCAAAAGAAAAAAGTATCCTCCTTTGAGTTCTTGATTGGTATTTAAGCTGATTATGCTTTTGAAATCGTATTCTCTAATATGGTAGTTACCATTTTCATGTGTAATCAATTATATCCGCGGGCGGGCTAATGATTGTTGTAGATTTTCGTAAACAATCAAGTAGGTCTCAAGATATATTTCAATTAAGCTGGTTAAGGATTCGAATCATGCTTATATTGCTATGAGCATACTCCAATTTAGTCACCATTGTCATGTCCTTGGTGTTCTTGATTCGGTATTTAAGAATGTTGTTAAGAGTTTTTGGAGACAATAGTTGTTGACCAAAATCAATTAGGCATTGATTAAGTATTGAAACCCAATCTATCAATGAAGCTGATTAAGGATTCGAATCATGCTTATATTGCTATGCTCATACTTCGATTTGGTCACCATTTTCGTGTATAAGTGACCCCTTTTTTTTTTAAATTGTGTTGCAGTTTAGAACACACAAGGTAATATACAGGCGATACGCAGGATTGTTTTTCTCATTGTGTGTGGACATAACGGACAATGAGTTGGCTTACCTTGAATGCATTCACTTGTTCGTCGAGATTTTGGACCATTTCTTCAGCAATGTCTGTGAGCTTGATTTGGTGTTTAATTTCCACAAGGTACCAAAACATGCTTCCTTTTAATCCGTTATGTAAGTTCTCATTTTGTTTCAGTTGTCTGATTCTTTGCGGAGCATGTTGTTCAGTTTGAGAGATTAGAAATAATCAGAGAAAATGATTGTGTAATTGTTTCTTATTCACCTATGATTAGCAAATCCTTGCTGATGTCTATCTTAGGCTCCTTTCTGGATTTACGATACGATGATTTGTCTTTGTCACTACCATATTAAGCTTGTGTCTCCTTAAAGAAAAGACTGATGGACATATATGCCACATCTACATTTCTATATTCGCTTTTCTTTCCATTTATGATATTTACTAATACACAATTGTTGTTCCATCTTAGGTGTACTTAATACTCGATGAATTCATTCTTGCCGGAGAACTTCAAGAAACAAGCAAGCGGGTGAGCAATAAAACTTTTCTTTTTTCTTAACTCAAGCTTTTTTTTCCCTTGTCAAAACTCTTAACTCAAGCTTTGTATCTCTTATCATAGGCAATTAACTCAAAAACTCTCCAATAACACTTTGTTGCAGGCGATCATTGAGAGGATGTCAGAATTGGAGAAACTAGAGTGATGAGAAGGGAGCTATCGATCCTCTGTTTTGCTCTCTTCATATCGGTTCTGTCCACATTTCTTTGTTTCTAGTGATGCTTACAAGAGCGAAAGCCCTTAAACGCACTTTCATGGTTTTCGATTCATCAACCATATATTTGGACTAACTTAAAAAAAAAGAATTTAATGATATGTGACAGTGTATCCATATCTGATATACATCATGGTTTGTGAACAAACTCTGATATGCAAGAAGGAATAGAAACATACTCAAAAAAATTTGGTTTTGACAGTGGACAAAATGAGTCTTCTGTTGATAGCTTATAAAATACTTCAATAAGTTCTATTTCGTGAAATTCACTTCGGAGTTGCTTCGGGGTTTAGATGTTTAGCTAAGCCAAAAACAACAATATAAACAACCAGCTCAATGTATTCTCAGCTCCTTGACTTGCTTCTTTGGATTGGAAGTAAATAAAGAAGAAAACGTAGCCAACCCTTAGTCGACCTATGTTCAGTTAGGCTTTCTTGGTTCAGCCTGATCGTGTTTCTTCTCTGTTCATCGAATCGATTTCGTGTTTGCATCAGTCACAGATCCATCTTGGACTGAAACGTTTGAAATCTTGCATTTGTTATGAGGTGTTTGCTCAATGAAAGAGATTCATATTATATCATGTCTACAATATATCTCGAAGATGGGAAGATATGTCTCATTATACAAGAAGCAAAAGTGATAAGAAAAGGAGAGTCATTTCCCAGAGTTACGTTCTTCTCTACAAAACAGAATATTCACATACTCTTCTTTCCCTCGGGATTTTGGTCGATCGACTCCAACTGGTTCCTCAGGTTCTGATTATCCTCAAGCAACCTATCATACTCCATTAGAAACCCATCAGCTTGTTTCCTCAGAGCCTCTGTTTCAGCTTGTGCTCCTTTTAGTTCTTTCCCTTTGGTTTCATTTTCCGACTCCAATTGCCCGATCTTCCCCTTTAGTGCTGCAATTTCTTCCCTGAGGGCTTTTACTTCTTCTCCACTTGTATTCTTCCCATCCTCAAAACTTCTGTTCTGTTTCTTTGCAGTCTCCATTGTCTTCCTCAGCAATCTGAGTTCTCTGATGTAATGGTGTAGTCGATCAATCATGAGCGAGAGAAATAGCACAAATCCTGAAAATTTTACAAAAGTTCCATCAAACCCAAAACAAAGTAAGCAAATCAGATTGTTCAAGAATCTCAATCAGGACCAAAAGAGAGCAAAATCTGATAACAACCTATATGGAAAGACTAAGGATTACGATTTTCCATAGTTACACTCCTTAATTCTATAATTGTTACTAACTAAACAAGAACAAGATTCTATATCAGATTAGCAAATCGCGATTTTTCCCTAATCACATTCTTTAATTCTTACTAGCAAGATTTGAGAGAGGAACATAATATCATGAAACAAGATCTAAAAGCGAATAATGATGAGGAAGACAAATACCCATAAGAGAAGCTTCGAGAAGATGCTTCGAAGCGAGGACTTGATCGGTAGGGTTAAGAGCGGCACCATCAACGGATCGGCGCTGGATACTGAGGAGATTATAAACGCTCGATATTAAGACGACAAAAACGGTGGCGCCGATGGTTTTGACGACGACGGGGCCACGGCCGCGCTTGATGCGATCGAAGGTGAGGATGATGAGCTTTCGAAGAGGCGTCTTGAAGAGGAGGAGCAAGATTAGCGCCATTTCGGCGAAGATCACAGAGTAGAGGAGCTGGATCATCGTTGCCGCTGTGAGCTAACCGTAGATCGGAGAGAAAGGAAGAAGAACGTGTCGGTCAATGAATAAACCCCACAACTTCAAAATCAAAACGCTTTTTATTTTTGAAGAATTATAAGAAACTCCCAAACTTTTTACGGCTTACAAATATACCCACTAACTACGACCATTTTTTTTTTCCCAACCAAATATTAATTAGAAATTGTCTCTCCACAACCAATTTGGAAGAGAAAAGTCTATAAATAAAAAATTATGAAAAAAAGATTGGAATCCTCGCACCAGACTATATGCTAATGTGTTCGCCGTTCGTGGGATAAGTGATATCGAAAACTCTAGGAAGAAGCTACGTAGTAGCTGAAAATCCTGGCTTTATGTATAGAGGGCTGACCAGTCATCCGAGTGTTGACAAATGGTGATCAGTTCGGCACAATTTGTCTGGAAAAACTGGCAGTATATTCTTCGAACGCGTAATTCTGACATCGCCCATTGCAAAACTCCCAATTCAAAATGAAACGGTGATAAACTTCGGTGTTGGGATTTTGCCCCCATCAAGATTACCTTCTTATCTGTATCTGAGCAGTGTCATCCAAGTCCATAAGTGGGGTCTGATTTTTTCCAGGATCCATCTACCATACAGATTAAACCATTCGTAACGGTAGGCTCCACATAAGACCCTTTCTCTTCAAAACATGAAAGCACTTGCGCTTCTTTCCATGTTATAGAATTTATCTTTGCATTCCAGAGAATCTCATCCACATCCAATTGTATCCCCTCGAAAACTTTTTTATTTCTTGCTTTCCATATTAACCATAATATCCATGGGAAAAGGCCGTACCGATCCTCATCATTATTCCTCAACGGGTTCCGCCAAAATAGATAGTCCATATTTGTATAGATTGAGTTTAACGAAAAGGCTTGCATCCTTATCGGATCTTTGCAGAAATTCCAAATTTGTTTAATCGAGTCACACTCAAAGAAAACATGATATATTGATTTCTCAGCAAAACCGCAACGTTTACATATTGTATCACATCGTATTTCTCAGTGAACTAGTTCCGTGGTGACCGTTAAACTGTCTGTGATCATTTGCCACAAAAGATGTTGTATCTGCATAGGAGATTTCATCTTCCATGTATAAGCTTTCAAGTCTTCTATAACGGGTCTCCAACCATTATTATTAATCCGTTCTATCATCGATGCGTTTAGAATTTTATAATCGGATTTGACCGTATATTGTCCCGATTTAGTATAATGTCAGACTAAGCCATCGTATGTAATATTGCGGCTAGGTTGAATGCCTTGAATGAGTATTGTGTCTTCCGGGTTAAAAAAATTCTTGCAATAGAGGCAGATGCCAATCCCTCGTTGTGGGGTTTATCAATTGGTAAACTTGTAGCCTAGGATACCAAGAACTATCCCGACCTCTAGCCGGACGCGGATTAACATCCGGGATCCATGGGTCATGCCAGAGTGATGTATTTATTCCTGAACCTATACGAATCTTAACACCTTGCCTGAGTAAATCTTGGGTCGAGTAAATACTTTTGCAACCAAAAGATGGTGAGTGTGGCTTTTTTGCATTTAAAGGATCTACATTCCTAAAATATTGGTCTCGTAAGACCCGAGCAACCAGAGATCCCGTAAATTGAATTAGCCTCCATATTTTTTTAGCCAATAAGGCCGAATTGAAATTCTCCAGTGATTTGAAGCCTAACCCCCCCCNATGGAGACCGCTGTTAAATCCATTGGAACTCCACCATAATTTAGAAATTGCATTGGTTAACTTAGTGATTGACACTTTGGGGAGCTTGAAGCATGACATGACATATTTGGGTAGCGCAAGAGCCACTGATTTGATTAGAATCTCTTTGCCCCCTTATGACAGGAACTTGGATGACCAGCCATTAACCCGATCACCCAAACGTTCTCGAACATAATTAAAAATCTGACTCTTGGACCATCCCAAGCTTTCAGGGATCCTTAGGTATGTACCCATATCACCTTCTTTTGTGATGCCTAAAAGGTTCTTTATTGCCCCCTTAGTAAGATCTGGGACATTTTTACTGAACATGACTGATGACTTATCGAAATTAATCACTTGTCCCGAAGCTGTCTCATAGTCCCATAAGACATCCAAGATAGCTTGACATTGCGGTGCCTCTGCCTTACAAAAGAATAGGCTTTCATCTGCAAAGAGCAGATGCGATATTGCCAGACTATGTTGGGCTATCTTTACACCCATGATCGCGTTATACAATTCTTTCCATTTTATGTTTGCGATAAGTACTTCCGTACAAATAATGAATAAATATGGTGATAAGCGATCATCTTGTCGTAATTCTGGCTATGGGATTATGTTCCCCGTCGGTTGACCACTAAACAAAATTTTATATGAAACCGAACTGACGCACCACATTATCCAAGAAATCCACACATGTCCAAAGCTCATTCTCTTCATGACGGTTTCAAAAAACAAGTTTAAAAACATGGAAATCACTAACTTTTATTCAATTTATCTCTTTTTCTATAAAAAAAACGTTAACTACAGTTGATTCAACCAATAGAAAATCAATCTACAAAATATTTAATAATTAAAAAACCAAATAATATTAAATTTTGCATTAACGGTACAATTTATTATTTTGAAACAAAAACTAATCCTAACATTAAATAAATAAAAACGAAGAGAGTAGTAAAAATTATAAATATTTTTTAAATTAGATAATAATATTTAAAATTTTATTATAGTAAAAAAATAGATATAAATTTCCATATAATATCTCAAAAATTTTCATATTTAAAATCTAATCATATTATATCTTATTTATCCCTATACTTTTCTATATGCCTATATGTATTGTTAAAAATAATAATATGCGCTCTATTTGACATTTTTTGTACAAGGTTGCAATATTATGCAGATTTTAACATTTCATCCTATTATATAAAATTATAATTCAAATAATATTTTTTTATCACAAATTCTAATAATATTAGTTCTAAGTAATTCCATTGATGATAGCAATATTAACGTCGATCCTCATTTGTTAAATTTATTCTTTGTAACTATAAAAAAGTAAAAATATGATGCTTCAATAATTCACATGATTATCTTTAATAAATTAGCAAACATTTTTAATATTTTAAAAAATATATTTAAATATAAATAAATTTGATGTAAAATGTATGATTGGATTTGTTGAGTAATTTGAATCTAATTTTCTATATAACTTTGGTTTAAAATTCATTTATCTTATATTATATTTAAAAAACAAATAAAATATTTAGAAAATGAAGTTTACTCTTTTAAATAAATTTAATTTATAGTCTACATATTTCATTCTGTTTCTTTAAAAGAATTTTTCAGTAAATCAATTTATTATTCGAATTTCCAAATCTTTTTAATTTAAGTATAAATTGACAAAAAAAAAAATTATTAATGAAAATATTGTAATAAACTAAATTTATTAATGACACATTTGTAATTGACCACACTAGTTTTTAATCTAATCGGATTCAGTTTATTCATAATATAAAAGATTTCATTTTATTTTCAGTAGTTGGAAATATCGTATATGTTAAGTACAAATTTTGTTTTTGTCATCAGCCTAGTGGCTTAGTAATTCTCTGAAAATGACATCATCCCGGTTTGAACTCAGGTAAGTGAGCTTGGCCAATAAATTTAATTTACACCAAATTTAAAAGTGGTGTGGTTGCCTACAAGTTTAGTCTTAATTAATATTAATTAAAAAAATTGCTATTAATAAATTGATAAGTAAAAAGTAAAACAAATTTATAAAATAATTTAAAATAAGAAATAAAAAAGAAACATAGAAAGAAAATATTTCAAATATTCAAGAAATTTTTTTATTTTAAAAAATAAGCTCTAAATACAAAGCTAACTTTAGTGAACTAATTTTGTAAGACAAAAAATGTTTTTTAGCAAAGCTAAATATTGTTTTTTCAAAAAAATTAAATATTTTTAGATTTGATAATTTGGTGTTATAATTATATTTTATAAAGGTAAAATTTTATTAGGTATGATAGATATAAATATCTACATGAAATCTTAAAATCTTTTACTTTTAAAATTTTAATGAGATTCTTTTTTATTTAGTCAATACACAGAATTTTAAAATAAGGTAGTACACGCTCCATTTGACATGTCCATTGTAATATAGAAATATTTTTTATATTTTAATAATGGTTTCGCTAAAAAAATAATCTTAAATAGTTAATTACTCCACTTTGCGGCATGTCTTGCATAATATTAAAATATTTTGCGGATTTCGACATTCAACCCCGCTAAAAGCTATAATACTAAACTATAACTTTCTATGTGTATAAGTACATATGTGATCCATAATTTATTAAGTTTATTTTGGGTATAGTTATTGAAAAGTAAAATATATGATATTTTAACAATTAATATGATTTTTTTATTTAACCAATATCAATAGTAGTTTGAAAATTATTTAAATATAAACAAATTTTACATAAAAGATTGAATTTATCGTGTAATGTTAATCAATCTTTTTTAATAAAATTTATTTTAATATAAATTATTTTATAGATTTTTAGAAGGAATTAATAAAAATTATATGAAAATAATTCATTAAAGAGAACCAGACCCTTTTTAGATCAATATTTTTCATATTTTATTTAATCTTTTTAGAATAAATTAATTTACTTATAACAATTTATTGTTAATTAAATAATTTATGAAATCTAATATAGTAATCAACCGGACCAACTTTCAATGTGGTGTAAATTGACTTCAAACTTATATATAAAAGATGAAGAAAGCTTCCATAAAGTGACACCTCATCATTTTTATAATATATTTCATTTAAAATTAAATTAAATTTGTTATATTTATTGGTGTTTGAATACTCTTCAACATTTTTGTTGACTTTTCATCTTCAAAAATTTTACTAAATTCACGTGATAATTTTACATAAACTATTTTGTAAATAAAACTAAGATATCTACAATAAGATAAGATTGTAATTATATGAAGATTGATTATGTTCAATAACAATTTCACTTTCTGAGGAAAAGAAGAATCGTTAATGACGAAAGCAAAATATCTAAATTAAGAATAAATAACTGATTGACAAGCGAGTTTAAACTCTTAAAAGTTATACTACAATTCGTTTTAAAATAGTTCAAAAAATTAAAATTACAAAAACGTAAGACAAAAAATTTATATGAAAAACGATATGGAAAAAACTATCAAAAACTAAAAAGGGAAAGAAAAAATAACGAAAAAATGCAAAGAAATGATAAAGAAAATAGCAAAACATAGAGAAAAACAATGGAAACAAAAAAGAACAAAACATAAAACATTGATAATGGATAAACTCTAGAAAAAGTAAGTGTAAGATAAAAAAAAGAAGCTAAAATCTATAATTTAAAATGAGATAAAAGAAGAAAATAAAAAACAAGTAATTAGTAGAAAACAAATGAATGAAAAAATTAGGGACATTTGAAAAAATGACTCAAATATTTGAGTCAATTACAAAACTAACTTTCTCTCTCCTCTATTTTTAAAATACCACATTTTATCCTTCTAAATAATTCATATTTACCAAGTTTGCCATTGACAACAATTTATTTAATTAAAAGAAATTAAAAAATACCAAAATACCCTCAATAACTTTACATAATAACAAAAATGTCATCTTCTTCAATCTTCCCAACCACCATTAACAACCAAAATTGAAGGTTTGAATCCTTCTTTTAATACCATTTTCAAGATCTAAAACCAAAATATTACTATCAAAACTTCATATTATCTCATATCCTCTCAATTTCAAACCAAAAATCCCAAGAATTTTCGTTTTTTTCAAAATCTCAAATTGAATATCACCGTTTCGTCGATTCTAGCACAAATAATGACTCAAATCACTTTGGTTTTGGTTCTGGGCACTTGGGGAAACTAAGAGGCAACTCAAATCAAATCAAGACAAACTCCGAAACTTCATTTTAGTCAAGATGCAAATATGCGTAGGGTAGACTTCACGTGAAGTCTGCAACCATAGTAGACTTAGATGAAGTATGCTAGTCAACGCATAGGTTAGTTTTGTAGTTGAAACATATTTGAGTACGCTTCACATGAAGTCTACACATTTCTTTGATAACAAAAATTTTTTTTGCATACTTCCAAAGAAGTCTGCTTCAAAAGGCAGGTTAGTTTTGTAGATGACCAAAATATTTGAATTTTTATAGCATACTTCACGTGAAGTCTGCGTAAAAATGAGGTTAGTTTTGTAGTTGACCCAAATTTGAGTTGTTAGAGCAGACTTGACTCGAAGTCTGCTGAGGTTAGTTTTGTATTTGACAAAAATCTCAAAATATTGACTTTTTGGAGTAGACTTCACGCGAAGTCTGCGTACTATTCGGAAAGTGAGTAGACTTCATCTGAAGTCTGCATAATAGTAGTAGACTTCACCTGAAGTCTGCAATTATGAGGAAGTCAACGCTCCAGTAGACTTCTGGAAAGTTCCAAAATCGCAGGCTTCGGGTGAAGTCTACTACTATCATGCAGACTTCGGGTGAAGTCTACACCAAAAGTCAATATTTTGGTCAAATACAAAAAGAACCCGCGCAGACTTCTTCGAGAAGTCTGAAACATGAGTAGACTTCACCTGAAGTCTACTCACTTTTCAGACTTCTCGAAGAAGTATACACAAAGTCAATATTTTGTGGTTTTGGTCAACTACAAACTAACCTAAGTACACTTCACGTGAAGTCTACTGGAAAAGTTAATATTTTGGTCAACTACAAAACTACCTCATTTTTAGCAGACTTCACGTGAAGTCTACTCAAAATAAATCAGAATTATATAACTAACCTAAATGAAGTCTACTTTCAGACTTTACAGAGAAGTCTACTTCGTGTTTTTGGAGTACACTTCAAAGGAAGTTTAAAAGTAGACTTCATAAAGAAGTCTACTTGCCATTTGAGGAGCAGTCTTCAGTCAAAGTTTTTTTACAAATAATTTTTTAAAAAGTGTTTTTAGCATGTGTATAATGTCTTTTTTGAATTTTTTTTTGTCATCCCATGTGTGTTAGTTGTTGTTTTTGTTTTTGTACCATTTTGACATCTTTTTGTGTTATCATTATTACGGTATGTATTTTCATGTTAGTTTAGTCATTTTGATGATATTTTCATACTTCACCTCAAGTCTGGAGAATAATCTTGATCGCTAATGTACTTAAATGTTTATTTATTGCAGAAAATGATTCACTTGCTTTTTGCTTAAGGTGAATTGGTTATGAACGGTTTGTCATGTTATATTCTTGCTTGATTAGTCATTTTTGCTCATTTGTTTTGACTTCAAATGAAGTCTGCTGAATAAGTGTGCTATTGAAGTATATAATTGTACAAGTTACAATCTTGTTAAGATTATTCTTGTGTTTACTATTTCCTACCATTTTATCATAAGCATATGTGTCACTTAGGTATAGAAATTTTGGTTATAAGTGGAGATGTCGAGAACCTTCTAAGGTAACACAGAGATGCCTGCTATAGAAATTTGCCACAAACGTCTTCTATAGAATTTAAAGACCCACTTAAGACATTGTACTCTTAATACTCATTTTCAAATGAAGTTTATTTTGTCATAAACTAAACTTTTGTGTTTTTTCTTGTAATGATGAAACTTGAGGATAAATAGAGATGCCATAAACATTTTGAAATAGTAGATCTAAGTGCAGTTTAGTCGGCATTCAAATTTTACAGTGAAGTCTGCACTCAAAATTCACAGTGAAGTCTGCACTCAGACTAAAATTTGAATGGTTACAATATGAATCTAGTCTTGATTAACATTATTTCCATAATGACAGAAGGATAAAGATTTAGTAAAACAATCTAGGAGAATTAGTAATAAGGTTATAAAATAAATATACATAAGATTCCAATTACGTAGCATAATCGCATAATAAATTTTATGAAAACAAGAAGTCTGCTATAGAAGTCTACTGTAGTAGTCTGCTATAGAAGTCTATAGCGCTTGGGGAATCCATAAGTCGTTTCAGACGACAAACGGTACTCAAAGAATTATTGCTCGTGCTAGATCCACTTGTAGGTTGAGAGTAGTTGTATCTTCCTATTATGTTTCACAAAACAAAGACCAAGACACATCAAACTCTAAAATAGCTTATGTAGGAACCGAAATTCCCACTGTCAATGTTATGTGGTTCTTGGATTCTGTAGCCAAAGATCAACAAATCAAGATAGCGAATTAGCGAGTTATTGAATAAGAAATACGAAAGTAAACTGCGAAGACAATAAGACAGAAATCGTGAGTAAGTTAAGATAACGAAATACAAAATAGATTGCGAAGCGATATGAATAAACGGTGAACAAGTAGCAGGATTCGTAAGATAAATTAACGTGAACGAATACATAGTGAAAACGAGAACAAATCTAAAGTATGCAGAAAGCGTAAAC
>OVAN01004486.1:0-25771 GCA_900406275.1 Anastatica hierochuntica
AGCAGCCTTGGAATGGGACGGGGTTGTGACAGGTGGTGTCGTAAGCCACAATGTTTGGTAGTTTGCTTGCGCGACACACTAGGTGTTTTCTGTGATTTCTTTAGGGGTTGTGGTATAGTTCTAGTCTAGCGGGGTTAGGCGGGTAGCGGTTGAGGCGGAGTCGGGTCCGTCCTCATTGAGTGGCTTGTTTCAAAAGTCACTCACCCCTCTCTTTTCTTCCCTTTTCCTTTTTGGTGTTTCTGCAGGTAAAGTTAGAAGTGATAAATTTGCGAACCGGTTGGTAAAGTTTGCTCCGGTTTTGACGATACCATTTGGAGCAGTCCGGTACCCTCGGGTCGAGGTCGTTACAAAACCTTCAAGAAAAGCGCCATCACCACCTGGACTAATATAAAGCAACTTATGGTGAAGATGTTGGTTTAAGCTTAAATTAAGTTGAGACACAAGCCACATAAGTGAACCAAGTAAACCGAGCAATGGTTTAGAGAAAAGGAAATTGAATATTTGAAAAGTCTTACAAGTTATCTAAAGACAAAATATTTTTTTTTTAATTGGAGTTGGTTTTAGGTTTGTGTCTTCCTATATAATAAGTCGAGTCTATGACTTTAAGGTTGGATAGAAGTCGTTGTATTGCTTAGGTGATCATATTTTTTCCTAAACAATAAAGAAGTTATTTGTCGAATACAATATACAACATTCTGTTAAAGTCTTTAATTGGTATCAGAGCTAGACTTCACAGATTGTTAGATTCAAAGAACTTCTTTGAATTTTCGATCGATAACCAGACACTCACAAAAGACATAGGAGATGTCACAACCACCGTAGCTGAGGTGACGAGACCAAAGGATGCAGGAGGAATTTCATCCCTTAAGTGTCTAATGCCTTCGAAAAGCAATTATACTTTATAGGAAATTAGAATGAAAGTCCTCCTTAAAGTTAATAAGGTATGGGATGTGATAGACTTGGACAAACACGACAGAGAAGAAAACGACATGGCAACTGCCTTATTGTTTCAGTCAATTCCAGAGGCCCTCATACTGCAAGTCAGAGAGCTCGACACGACAAGACAAGTATGGGATGTCATCAAGGCTCGCCATGTTGGAGCCGAGAGGATAAAGGAAGCCCGCCTGTAAACTCTAATGGCCGAGTTTGACAGGTTGGAGATGAAAGAAACAGAGACGATCGATGAATTTGCTGGAAAACTTTATGAGATATCATCGAAATCCATAGCCCTAGGAGAAGAGATAGGAGAGCCAAAACTCGTTAAGAAGTTTATTAAGAGTCTTCCTAGTAAAAAATACATCCACATTGTTTCTTCTCTTGAACAAGTGCTGATTCTAAATCATACAAGTTTTGAAGACATTACAAGAAGAATCAAAGCTTACGAAGAACGTATCGATGAAGAAGAAGACATGCATGAAGAACAAAATAGGTTGATGTATGCACCCTCAGACTCGCAAAACACACATACAAACAATACTTCTAACCAAAGCTTCAGTAACAATGGTTATAATCAAAACAATTAAAACTATAACGACAGTTATAGAGGTAGAGGCAAATTCAGATGAAGAGGCAGAGGTGGCCGTGGAGCTAGAGATTTGGCTAAGATCGAGTGTTTTAGATGCGATAAATTTGGGCACTACACTTCAAGATGTCCAGATTGTCTCCTTAAGTTACAAGAAGCACAAGAAAACGATACCAAGGGTACTGAAGATGTAGAAGAATTGTTGATGCAAGAAGTGGTTTATCTCAATGAAGAGAAAATAGTGCCTCAGAAATATGAGCTAAAGAACAAAGTAGAAAATACGTGGAATCTTGATAATGGAGCGAGTAATCACATGACAGGAAACCGAAAGTACTTTAAAGATTTGAATGAATCTATCTCTGGAAAAGTAAGGTTCGGTGATAACTCTCGTATAGACATTAAAGGGAAAGGTACAATCAAGTTAGTTGATACAAACGGTAGCCTGAAGAAGATAACCGATGTATATTTCATCTCAAATTTAAGAAGCAATATCATTAGTTTAGGAAAAGCCACTGAGTCTGGTTTTGATGTAAGGATGAAAGGAGGACATCTCACATTACATGAAAAGAATGTGATACTACTCATTAAGACAACAAGATCGAGAAACAGACTATACAAGGTTAGTATGGGAGTCAAAGATACAATGTGTTTCCTATCAACAACATCACGTGACTCAGGAAAGTGTTTCCAATATCGAAATCATAAGATCGATGGTACAAAGGAGACTTGTCGAAGGAATACCAAACATAGAGTTTGAGAAATGGATCTGCAACTCTTGTTTAATGGGAAAGCAAACAAGACAAGAGTTTCCTCAGACCACACTGTATAGAGCAACGAAAATACTTGAACTCGTTCATGGTGACTTATGTGGTCCTATCACCCCAAACACAAATGCTAGAAATAAATATGTGTTTGTACTTATCAACGATTTCTCAAAGTACATGTGGACTATTCTCCTCAAGGATAAGAGTGATGCATTTGAAAGATTCAAAGGCTTTAAAAACGTGGTTGAACATGAAGCGAAAGAGAAGATTCGTCCTTTTAGAACATACAGAGGAGGAGAATTTACATCTCAAGAATTCAACTTGTTTTGTGAATCTTCAGGAATTAAAAGGCATCTTACTGCTCCATACACACTTCAGCAGAATGGAGTTGTTGAAAGAAGAAATCGTACTCTTATGGAGATGAAAAAGAGTATTATAAAACATATGAAGATCCCAAATTTTCTATAGGAAGAAGCCGTTCGACACTCCACATATTTACTCAACATAATAGCCACTTGAGCACTAAAGGATAAAACACCTTACGAGATGTTAAAATGGAGAAAACCGAACCTGAATCATCTTCGTACCCTCGGGTGTATTGCCTATGCAAGAGTAGATGAGCCGCACCTGCGAAAGCTCGATGATAGATCTCGTAAACTGGTTCATTTAGGAACCGAACCTGGCTCAAAAGCGTATCGACTCCTTGATCTGAGAACCAGGTAAGTGGTAGTGAGCCATAATGTCATTTTTGATGAACTAAATGGATGGAGCTGGAGCTTAAATACTCAAGAGCAGAGCACGGCTGGGAGTTTCTTAATTGGGCTTGGTAGCTCTGGAAATCGGGGAATCCAACAAGCAATTGTTCCCGTGACCACAACCGCCAAAAACAATGCTCTGCCACATAATACAAATCTTGTTTTCGAGAAAGAAGGAACAGAACATCCTTTGCATAATGATCATGAAACTTCAGAATCGAGCTCTGAAACTAACACAGAAAGTAACCATGATGATGACGATGAACTTCAAAATCATCCAGGGGTAAGACGATCACAAAGATTTAGACAAACACCAAAACGATTTGATGATTTCATCTTACTTGCAGAAGAAGAAAGTGGAAGATTGCTTATCTGTACCGACATTGAACCAAGGAATTTCGAAGAAGCAAAGGAGCTAAAAGAATGGATGAATACGTGTGGAGATGAGATGAACTTTATCAAGAAAAACTCGACGTGGAACCTTGTTGTACTACCAAGTGGGATAAGACCAATAGGTTTGAAGTGGATTTTTGAACTCAAGAAAAACTCGGATGGAAGTACAAATAAACACAAAGCTAGGCTCGTTGCAAAGGGATATGTTTAAAAACATGGGATTGATTTTGAAGAAGTGTTTGCTCCAGTATCACGAATAGAGATGATCAGGTTCTTTATCAATCATGTTGGATCTCATGGTTGGGAAATACATCACCTTGATGTTAAAACTGCCTTCCTCCACGGAGAGTTGAAAGAAACAATTTATGTAAGCCAACCAGAAGGTTCTGTGGAGAAAAGAAGTGAGAGAAGGTTTATAAACTGAACAAAGCTTTCTATGGTATAAGACAAGCTCCAAGAGCTTGGAATGAGAAGCTGAACAAGACTCTTAAGGAACTCAATTTCAGAAGATGCTCAAAGGAGACCTCCGTTTACCGAAGAAAGGTAAATCAAGAAATCCTTTTAGTTGCTGTGTACGTTGATGATTTATTCGTCACAAGTACAAATATAAGAATTGTCGATGGATTCAAGAAAGAAATGGCCTTAAGATTCGAGATGAGTGATCTTGGGAGATTGACATACTATCTGGGGATCAAAGTATGCCAAGATAAAGATGGAATAACATTGAATCAAAGTCGATACGCCTTAAGAATATTGGAGGAGGCGGGCATGAAAGACTGTAACCCTGTCCAAACACCAATGGAAGCTGGTATGAAGTTGTCTAAAGCGACAAAAGAAGAGGATATTAATGCTACAAATTACATGAGAAACATTGGATGACTTCACTACTTGCTTCACACAAGACTTGACTTGTCCTATTGTGTAGGAGTACTAAGTTGCTCTATGCAGACCCTGAAGGAGTCACATGGAGCTGCGTTAAAACAATGCTTAAGGTACCTTTGCAACACCATTAATTTCGTCCTAAGCTTAGAGAGATCAGTGCCACCTCCGACCAAGTTAATCAGCTATAGTGACAGTAGCCACAACATAGATCTAGATGATGGTAGAAGTACAACGGGTTATGTGTTTTATCTTGGTGAAAGTCCTATATCATGGTGTTTACAGAAACAAGAAATAATAGTTTTGTCATCATGCGAAGCATAATTTATAGTAGGAACCGAAGCAGCGAGACAGGCTATCTGGCTTCAGGATTTGTTCAAAGAAGTTACCGAGACAACATGTGAAAAGTTGTTGTACGGATTGATAATCAATCTGCGATTACATTGACAAGGAATCCATTGTTCTATGGTCATAGCAAGCACATACATAAAAGATACCATTTTATTAGGGAATTGAGGATGGAAAGATTGAAGTTGAGCATGTAGCAGGGAACATATAGAAGGTGGATATCTTGACAAAACCGCTAGGAATGATCAAATTCAGAGAAATGCGTGAGCTCATGGACATGAAGGATTTAAGTGAAGATGGTTTCAAATTTAGGAGGGAGAATGTTGGTTTAAACTTGAATTAAGTTGAGACACAAGCCACATAAGTGAACCAAGTAAACCGAGCAATGATTTAGAGAAAAGAAAATTGAATATTTGGAAAGTCTTAGGAGTTATCTAAAGACAATAATATAGTTTTCTTAATTGGAGTTGGTTTTAAGTCTGTGTCTTCCATATAATAAGTCGAGTCTATGACTTTAAAGTTGGATATAAGTCATTGTATTGCTTAGGTTTTTGAGCATATTTTTCTGAAGCAATAAATAAATTATTTTTCGAATACAATCTACAACATTCTGTTAAAGTCTTTAGAAGAGATGTGCACCAGGAGCCGCTCTACAAAAGAACAAATCTTACCCTCAAAGACAAGCTAGTCGAGAAGTTGCAAAACTAATAATTGTGCCACAAGAGAAAGTCAAACCATTACTTGTTTTTCTATATTTTTTTGGAACAAGGATAAAAACATTATTTATGTAATTATTATTGGGATTATCTAACCCCATGTCCAACTCTTTTAAGTACATTAGTATGATATTGTCCATTTTGGGTTTTAGAGGCAAGTCCGCATGGATTTACTTTTTGGGCTCCTTTCCAAAAGGCCTTATACTAAATAGAGTTGGATATCTCTTTATATATTAGACATTCCTTGTCTAAATTTCTAATGTGAGACTTTGTTTGATATCTCACAATTATCCAATCTAAATGAAATTTAACTTTATGAAAAAGAAAAAGAAAAAAGAAAAAGTCCAACCAATTGTGAACAAAATTATGGTCTTTAACTCAAAAAATCTCTTCAATCAACATGTTTCAGGTGTAGAAGCAATCGCCAAGGATTGTCCAGCGAAGAAAGCATCATCCCAAAATGCAAATGAAGAAAAAACGCTTCCACAACAAGCTACTGAAAGGAAAATGATTTGGCCAGAAGACCATGTCCACACCTAGGAGATCTAAACTGCTTGTCTAGCACCATGAGAACACATCCAAGAAACACTGAAGAAGGAGCAGAAGCCAAACACCATATACTTGCTTCAATCGCAAGGAAAATCTGGGAAAGAAGAAACTCAAGTAACATCTAAATTTGATTTATATTTTTTGATATTGATTGTTCGAATACATGTTTATTACGCTTGTCTTCTATCAAATGCACTGAGAAAATTTGAAAACCCTAAGAAGAGCCCAATACAGAAAAAGAACAATCACAAAGCACTAAAATAGCTTGGACAAAGAGGAGTTACAAAGAGATTCCAAAAACTTCCTTCCAAAGGAGATCAATAACAAGCCATGAAGAAGTGTCATTTATTCTTTGCAGAAGAGCCACCAGAAGCCAGGATTAACTTCCACCTGAACCACAACAAGGATAAACTGGAGGTAAGATCCTAAAACCTCTAGCACTAAGCAAAACTAGCTTGCTCTATTTAAGTGCAGGTGAAACAGTTTTGGTGACAAAAACTCAAACAAGGAGAAAATGATGAGGACATCAATAGCAGATCAAGCCAAGAACCCAAGAAACCAGCCAAGATCTTCAAGCTCAATGGACTCAAGAGACTGTTTTTTACGAACCCGTGTATTCTAAGCCCAACAAGGTGTGGACCACGACCTAATCAACTTAGCCTAAATTCCTAGACCACTAAAAGTCTTAAACTCCCAAGATCCAAATTTGGACCCAAGTCAATCTCTTGGAGCCACCAAATTACTAAAACAGGTCCAAAGGTGTCTATTTGAGGAAACAACATCAATATGCAAGAAAATCTTGTGCAACTTACCATCTTTAGAGTATCAACATCAATTGATGATTATGGATACCAAAATCCACATCTAGATTTTTAGATGGTTTTATGAGGAAAAAGATTCGTGGGCGAATCTCGTATGAGCTATTGATGAAATTGTAGAAGATTTGGATAGTTATTGGTAAAATATTGCACAAGATTCAAATAAGAAATTGATGATCTTGATTAAAATATATTGATGATTACAAGAGGATTTGCAACTACAAGAAATAGAGAGTAAAATGCTATTGTTTAGATTTTTGTGTATGAACACCCATGAATAAATTGAAGATGAAGAAGAAGATGAAGATGAAGAAGAAGAAGATAATGATAATAATGATTATGTTGATTACAAAAGAAAAAAGTTTCTAAGAATGTGTCTCCCCCCTAAAGAAAAAGATCTCCCTTTTTTTAAATAATTGCTCATCAAATCTCTCGGTTAATAGTGCCTGAGATTTTCTCCACGAATTTAGGAGTCCACAACTTCTCCTTTGACTCGACTCCTCTTGCTTCTTCAACAGAATCCCCTGAAATGAGGGATTTGGGGTCCAATAGTTGCCCTTGGGGTCCAAAGTGAGGTTCCGAGGTTTAAGATGCGATATCAGATCCCATATATTGATATCTATCCATTCAACTATCGATAACTTCATGTTGTTATATGAAAGTATGAGTTTTGATGTCGAGGTCCAGGTGTCCGAGGTTTCACCTTGCCTTTATTTTTGCCTGAGGCTACCTAAAAAATGATTGAGGTTCCATCTCGAAGGATCGTTTGGAAGGTGTAGGCTCCAATAGGAATCTGGTTCCTTTGTATTTTTGCGTCGAGTGGTTCAGGTTTAGCTAAACATCCTTAGATGTGCCTTAAGATTCTAGAGATCTTTATAAAAAGGTTGAGACTTGTACGTTTGGATTTTGTAAGACTTTTGTTCGGGTGTTAGGTCTCCCTGGACCTCTAAGTGGGTATCAAGTTTCTGGAAATCTGAGATTGATGATAGTTTTCAAGACTTTCGATTAAGCGTCAAATTTTTTGGGAAGCTGGAATAAATGACAGGTCTTTAAGGCCTTATAGTGTCAGGTTTCTGAGAACCTAGAATGAATGATAGGTCTTTAAGACCATCGAGTATCAAATTTCTGGGAACTTGGAATGGATATAGGTTTTTAAGACCTTCGAGTATCAGGTTCCTAGGAACCTTCGAGCGGTAGGTTCTTGAAAACCGGAAATAGTTGGTCGAACTTTAAGACTTTAGGGTGTCAGGTTTCTCAGAATCCTTGGATCGTTAGGTTTTTGGGAACCTTTCAGTGTTAGGTTTTCAGGAACCTTTGAGCGTTAGGTTTTGGGGAACCTTTGATTTGTGAAGGTCTAGGGAACGTTTGATTTGCCAGGTTTTCGGGAATCTACACTCTAATGATAGTATTTTAAGATCTTGTGAAGTATTATATTCCTTTAGACCTTAACTGTAACGAGAAAATTTTTAAAACCTTGAGTTCAAGGTTTCTAAAAACCTGGATTAGATGATAGGATTTTAAGACCTTTGATTGTATGTCAGGTTTCTGGGAACCTGAAATAGTTGTTAGGATTTTAAGACCTCATGCATGTCAGGTTTATGGGAACCTGAAACAATTGTTAGGATTTTAAGACCTCATGCATGTTAGGTTTCTGGGAACCTGAGTTGGATGTAAGGATTTTAGGACCTTTAGCATCAAGTTTCGGGGAAGCTATGTTTAAGTGATAGGATTTTAAGACCTTTGAAGTATCAGGTTTCTAAGAACATGTACTTAATTGATAGGATTTTAAGACCTTTGAAGTACCATATTTGTGGAAACCTGAATTAAGTGTTAGGTCTCTCCGGACCTTTAAATGTCAGATTTCTGGGAACATGGATTAGATGTTAGGTCTCTTGGAGCTTTAACTAAGTGCCAGGTTTCTGGAAACCCGAAATATGTGATAGGATTTTCAAACCTATGATTAAGCGTGAGGTCTCTAGAGATCTATGATTAAGTGTCAGGCCACTAGAAACCTGAGATAGATGTTTTAACACCATGAAATCTTCTAAAGTAAGTGATGCCTCTTAGTTTTTGATTTCGCGGTGGCGAAGGTCCTCGACCTTCGATTGTTCATTCAGAATTGTGCATCTCTTGGATGACATACGAAGTGATTTATAAGATGGGGGCTAAACTCATTATGCAGAGCTGCCTACATACCCTATCATGGGATCAAGCCTAACATAGTTTGATTTTAGGAGAGTATTTAGTGGTAATACTTTTTTAGATTCATGACGTTCTATGATCGTATTTCTTGTACTTCAGTTCATACCTTTATGAATTTATGGACATCAGTCGTACTACGTGGATGATCCATTATGGACCTTACAAGTTGGTACCTAATTTCCTAGCTCCTCGCTCTTTAGTGTTTTTGTAGTATGAGGTCGTCTACTACGAACCTCTGTGGTTTCATGTTGGAGTTATAGTGTCGTGCAATCACTTGCTCGTAATTTTGGATGCGTATTAGTGCCTGCTACGACATTCCTCAATCAGGTTGATGTTTTCTAGTAACAATTTGTTGTTGGCCTCATGATTTGAGGCACATAGGGTTCACCCCAACTGAGACTTTGATAGGGATAACATCTTCCATCCCATAAGCTAAAGAGAAGGGAGTTTCCTCCGTAGCTCTCTTAGGGATGGTTGTGACATGCCTGAAAGACTTCGAGTAGCTTTTCAGACCATGAATTTTTCTTGGTACTTTAGCCTTTTTGAGGTTTACTAAGATAGACTTATTAACTGCCTCGACCTTGCCATTTCCTTGGGGGTACCAAAGCGTGGAAGTTGTAAGACGTATGTTCCACGTCTCACAAAATTTTCTGAAGTCTTTGGATATGAATTACGATACGTTATCAGCTATGATTTTGTAAGAGATTCTGTGACGCCATACGAATTTCTCTACTTCAATTTTGGTTATCTAGTGGAGAGCCTTGACTTCTATCCATTTAGTAAACTAGTCGGTTAGGAGTAGCACAAAGCGCAATTTTTGTTACCCTTTACATGATTTGACCAGCGGTCCAACGACTTCCACTGACCAACACATAAATGAGTATGGTGCAGATATCAAAGATAGCTTTTCAGTCGGCTGATGAATTAGGGGCATGTGTCTTTGACACTTATCGCATGAGTGGAGTATTTATGGAAATGTGCGATTATGGTTGGCTATAAATATCCTTGTTTTTAATTGGAATAGCGAGGGCTCGACCTTCGGAATGGTTGCCACATGAGCCTTTATGTACTTCTCTCATTAGATTGAGGGCATCAAGGCCATGAATGCATTTCAGGTAAGGCCCCGATACGCCTCGTTGGTAACGGTTGGAGTCAATTATACAATATATAACGCTTAAGGCTTTGAAATTTGATCCTCCTACTTGGGGGGACCACTCCCTCCCAAATGTATTGTATAATTGGCGATCTCCAGTTGCTCCTTCTAGTGACTTGGTCACGGAAAGGTATCGATTGTTCTTGTGTATCCTCAACTACTGGCTCTGGGTTGCGTAAGGTATCAGACTCTACATGAGATGGGATCATGCCCCCCCCCCCCCCCCCCCCGCACCCGGCTGCGGTGGGCACGCGGNGAAACTCTCGTCTTCGGAGGTATCTATCATGCTTATTTTCAGGTCAGGAGACTGAAGCGATACAACTTCCCTTCTTATAAGCGTCAAATATTCAAGCGAGGACCTGGGCATTGGCAGCGGTTTGGGGATGATATTCTATATCGTCTTTGTTGAGCTTGATGTCTTATTTAGCAAGAGGTTCAGATTGACTAAGACTATGGAGTGCCATACAAAATGGCTAAGAAGTCAATACTATGATTGGGTGTGATTGAAATTATGGATGGAGCGTTCGAGCCACGGTTACCAAAACCAAGGCTACCTTCTCCATGGCTCGATACCTCATTTTTGCGTCCACGAGATTTTTTGGTATAAAATACATGTTTCTGCTTGTTTTTCTATTTGCGTACTAGCACGCCGCTGACTGCGGCCGAGGAAACAACAACGTAAAGGTATCGTGGTCCTCCCTCTACTGGTTTGGCCAGTATGGGGGGTTTCGACAGGTAAGCCTTTAGCTGTTTGAAAGCGTCATCGTATTTCTCATCCCATAAGAACTTTTTATTGTTCTTTAGGAGTTTGTAAAACGAGAGGCACTTGTCGGTAGACCTTGAAATGAACCGGCTTAAGGCGGCGATTCATTCGGTTAGTCTTTGTACCTCTCTGGTGGTCTTAGGTTACGACATCTCCAGGAAGGTAGTTATTTGTTTCGAGTTAGCTTTGATACCTCATTCAGTCTCCATGTCCCTAGAATTTCCTTAGAAGCTACTCAGAATGGACTTGGTAGGATTAAGTTTCATTTCGTATTTGTTGAGGACCTCGAAGCAGTCCTTCAAATGAGCGATGCGATCTTCTTCATTTGCGGGTGTTACCAACATATTGTCGATATATACTTCCATAATCTTTCTAAGTTTTTGCGCGAACATTTTGTTCACGAGTCATTGGCAGGTTGCCCAACATTTTTCAGGCCGAAGAACATGGCTATATAGCAATATGTGCCTTGTTCTGTTATAAAGGCAATTTTTTTGTTCTCAAGATCCATCATTATTTGGTTATACCGAGAGAACATAGCCACAAAGGATAGTCGTTGATGACCTGCCATAGCTTCGACTAGGCGACTAGTATGAGGTAACATAAAGCTATATTTTTTAGTTTACATATCCTCCACTTCCCAGTTTTCTATTTGATGACGATTGGGTTTGCGAGCCAGTCGGGATGATGGACCTCCCGAATCGAGCCATCGTTCATTAGCTAGTCAATTTCATCGTTGACTGCTTGGGCCTTTTTGTGGTTGAGCTTCCGACATTTCTGTTTGGTGATCTCGTAATCAATTATTCCCATCTTTTTCAAGGCGTTGTAGAAAATGATATCAAAAGAGCTTTCAATATCAACCATCAGCTTAGTTAGCTCGTATTCTCCAACATCGAGCATGATGACAAGGGCATCATCATGTGGTTTGTTGAGGTTTGAGGTCTCGCTTTCTCAAAATGAGATTTTTGTGTTAGGTTCCTGAGGAGGGGGCTTTCTTTGAACGTTACGTTCAACCTTCCTCAGGTGACCCTTAATCGAATTTACGGAGTCGCGACAGACATTTGATCCTACAAGGATAAAGTCTACCTTATAACCTGAAAGTCGCAAACTCCGAGGTTTTTCGAGATTCGTGAATGAACTCCTCTTGGGGGAAGGTGGAGATAAATGCTCAAGAGGTTTCTCATCAAGGGAGAGCCCTCCAATGATAACATCAATCCTCTTTTTGCTTCAGAGTTGGAGAATCAATCTCTTTTTCAGAGGACATGTCTTGATTCGTGGGTGAGGTGTCTCTCACAGAGATAGCCCCTTTTTGGAAGGGAACTGGTTTCATGAGCTCCACGTCTTTCAGTTCACCATCAACGAGTTTTGCAGCTAGCTAACATTGCAGGTCTCGACACTCTTCAATAGAGTGAGCCTACCTTTGATGATAAAAACAAATTTGTACTCATCATATGATTTAGTCCACGGGGTTCTGTCCTTTAGCCCAGAAGGTTTCCCTCACAAGGGTTGGTCCATGGCATACAAGTGTTCGCCTTGACCCTGATTATTTCGAGGGTTTCTCTTTTTGCCAGGTGCCTTAGAGTTCTGAGATTCAGCCTTCGCAAGGTTCTGATGTGTATATAGTTTCTTGCATATTTTGGTGCATTTTAGTTTAGTTTCATCCACATTTAGGTTGTATATATTGCATATAATTCATGGAATCCATGAGCTTGAGTATAGAGTCTAGTTTAGGATCATATTGCATTTGCATGTCATTTCTTTGCATTTATAGGAACAACTTTGGGATGGATTCAAGAAGAACCTAGAGATGGATTCAAGGTGGATTTGGAGCTAAGGAATAAGGAAAAGAGGAGCCAAATGCTATGGGAGAAGATGGAACGAATTGGAGCAATCAAATGATGGAAGAAGAGGCCACAAGTTGCCAAAGTGAGCAGTTGTCGACATTAGCCCACTTTTGGTAGACAACTGCCTCAGTTGGGAGCCTTGCTACCCAAAGTAAGCAACTGTCAACCTGGAGGTCGACATTAGCCTACTTTTGGGCGACGGCAAGGCACTTTGATGTGAAATATTGCTTCTAGGGCACCAACACTTCCCCTCTTTAGTATAAATACCCTCTTTTATGAACCAAGAACATATCTTACATCTATCTTTCAATATTTTGCTTATTTTTGAGATCAAACTCTTGTAATAACTACTTTTAATACTTTGAGTGGATTTGGATCTCTTCTCTCCATCTCTTTCTCTTAGATATATTTCTAAGAACATGGGAGCTCAAAGACCCAATCTTTGTCTTTGGATTTCCATGACTCTTAGTGAGTAGATCCTTCTTGGATCTTGAGATGTAGTAGGTTAGGGTTAGATCTAGGGTTGTGATGGTTGATTAGGCTAGATTTTGGCATAGATTCATACTAGATCTTGTTTAGTTCTTCAAAGTTCATTGCTTGCTCATTGAGTGTTCGATGAAATGCTTGAGAGAACAAGATCTATGTTTTTCACTTGGGCCCATGAGAGTTTATGTTACCTAGGTGCTAGATGGCTAGAAGGGCTTGAGAAGCACTATTACTTACATTTTTAGATAGGCAACAAACGAGAGTTGAGCCTTGTAAAGTGTATGGGTGAATAGATCTTGTCATGAGAGTGGGTAGATCGATTAAGGAGGGATCCTTGTTGTAGGAATAGCTTCAATCCTCTAATAAAGACTTATCAAAGTCCATTACATCTCTAGATCGACCCCAAACCTATAGTTGTTATCTCAAGATCCTATATTTTTTATTGTTTACATCCAAGTTCACTCATTTCTTACTCTTACTTATTGTTTGCTTAATTATTGCTTTTATTTCTACATTTTAGTTATGTTTGGCTTTGTCTATCGCTAGATTTAGTGAATACCCGTGACGATCTCCATCTAAATCGACCCCCTAGACTAGGATATCTAGTGTATTCCCTTTGTTTAGGTTCTTCTTCAATAGTCTCTAAATCCTTGGATGATACTTTAAGTACTACAACTCGACTATGTTCTCTTGCGAGATTGCGAGTAGGCTTAGATTTATAAATTATAAACTTTGACTACCACCTAAGCGTGCGTCAAGTTTTGGTGCCGTTGCCGGGGATTTAGGCTTTAGATAGAATCTTCAAAGAGATTTTTATAGAACTCAAGGACTAGGATTTACTTTTTATTTGCTTATTTCATTTAAGTTTCTAACTTTGTTTTGTTGATTTTCTTTGATTTGTGAAGGTACATGATAAGAAGGTCAAGAAGTGAGCCAAATACAAGACTTCTTGACATTGATCCAACATTCATTAAAAGACAACAATCAAAATAAAGAAGAACTAGAGAAAGACAAGCCCATCTAAGAAGGTTGGGTATGAATCAAGAAGTTGAAGAAGAGAATCCTTAACCTATGGAGAACCCTCAACAAGAGCAATTTCCCCCTCCAAATCATGGGATTTTCATTGGTCAAGAGGACCGAGGTAACCGTCCATTCTATCTCCCTAGAGAAGAACCAAGGATTGGAGAAGGTGATGAGCCATTCATTAATGGCAAAAGTATGGGTATAAGACCCCCACCAATCCGTAACAACAACTTTAAGATCAAGTCAAGCTTGATCAATATGGGTGCAAAACGCTAGATTCTTTGGTCTTGCGTTGGAAAACCCTCTAAAGCACTTGTAAAACTTTGAAAGGTTATGCGGGACGGTAAAGATTAATGGAGTGGCGGAGGAAATCATCAAATTGACTTTGTTTCCATTCTCTTTAGGAGACAAAGCATCTCAATGAGAGAAAAGCGTTGTGACATCTTCTATCACAACATGAGACGAATTCAAAAAGAGGTTCTTGGCTAAGTTCTTCTCACCCCAAAATACGACAAAGATAAGGAATGATATCTCTACCTTCAAACAAGGAGGAATGGAGTCCTTATATGAAGCTTTAGAGCGCTTTAATGGATACATAAGGAGTTGTCCTCACCACGGTATTACCAAGGGCAACCTACTTCAAATTTTCCAGAGAGTTATCCATGAGAAGTACCACTTGGCTTTGAACACCGCTTCCATGGGAAGCTTTAATAATCTTTCCGCCGATCAAGGAGAGAAACTCATATACAATCTCGCTCAAAGCGACAATTGCGATGGAGGTGATTATGATAGAATGGTGAGGAAGTATGGGATATAAGGAAGATGAGATCAAGGGGCTTAGTTAAAAGGTTGATAAGCTTATTCAACAAACAAGAAGAAGTGTTCACTTTGCGGATACCGTAGTTGAAGGACAAGAGGGTGAAAACCAAGAAGAAGTGAGCTACTTCCAAGGAGGGTACTACCAAAAACCCTTCAACCAAGGATACAAGCCTTTCAACAACATATCGTACCAAAGCACTAATGTGGAGAATCCACAAGATAAGGTTTATCCTCCCAAGACTAACCAACAAGGGTACCAATACCAACCTAAGCAAGGCTACTTCCAAAAACCTCAACAATAAGCTGGTCCTACCAAAGAGGAAGAGAATCATGCTATGCTTAAGAAGCTAGTGGAAGGACAAAATGAGACCAAGGCCGAGCTCAACAAGAAATTTGGAGAGATGAATGTGAAGATAAAGTCTATATACCGAGACATGAACATCAAGCATGAAGGTCTTACTTGACATGTTAAGGTCAGAAATTCCTAACTCCAACAAGTGATCTCGGACCGTAAAGGAAAGGCCACGACTAAAGAGAAGGGAGAGTCTTACAAGGACTTTTGCAATGCTTTCTTAGAAGAAATCAACAACACTCCTCAACCATGGGACGATTTTGTCTTTACTCTTGAAGAGAAGAAGATTATTGATGATTTTGAGAATCTATTTTTGAATCCCCTTGATGAGATTGTTGATTGCTTGAATGTGGAATTGGTTGGAAACCTGATTAATAAGGAAGGTCATGCCGGATTTGACCATGAAATTGAAGAGGCAAGTGATCCAATTAGAAAGAAGCTTGAGAAGAAGGACACTCATTTGGCTAAGGGAGATGTTGAGATTGAGAAAGAAGAGAAAAAGCCTTTGTTTGAAGATGAGGATACTAAGGAGGGAATTTTCAAGGAAGCTAAGGAAAAGGAAAGCTTCAAGGAAGAAGAGAAATCCAATGTCTCAAGGAAAGAGACATTTAAGAAAAAAGAAAAGATTCCTAGGTATATGCCTAGAGGAGAAGATGTGAGTGAGAAAGACTTCCCCATTTTTAGTCTTCTGCTTCTTAAGTCCACACTCCCATACCCTCAACGCTTCAAGAAGCAATTCCTTGAGTTGCATTACAAAGATCTCAAGAAGAAAAGGTCTTTTGGACATTCCCAAGGAAGGAGAAGAAGAAGCAAAGACAATTGAAATTATCAAGAAAAATCTAGAAAAGGCCATTTCTCAAAGAGACAAAGTTGAGAAGATCATGAGGGACAATGGTATCCCGACGACTAGAGTTATTTAAAAGACTCTAGAGAAGAGAAATGATGAGGGAAGGTCTATAATTCCATGTGCTCTTAAAGATAACCATTTTGAGGATACCATAGCTAGTTTGAATGTCATCTCACTAGACCATGTGAAAGAACTTGGATTTCAATACAAGATCAAGAGAAGAGAGGATCTCATCTTACTAGGAGATGCATCTAAAAAGACTCCAATGGGAAGGCTAGAAACATTGAGCTAAAGGCAAACAACACACTTGTTAAGTGTGACTTCGTGGTTATTGATACTAAATCCAGCCAAGCCAAACTCCCATTGATCTTAGTAACGCTATTCCTCATAACTACCGGAGCTTTAATAGACTCTGATACTAAAGAGCTCATTTTAAAAAGAGTTGATGAAGGATTCTCTTACCCAATGACCAAGAGAGGTAATGCTTTTTGGGGTATGGTATACCAAAGGGAACCAAAGAAAAATGGTAGAATTCGAGAAAAAAAGGTCTATGAGAGTTTGAGGAAGGTTGGAGTTTGTGATTTTTTTCATGAGGAAGACCCCAAGGGAGATGTACCCCACGAAGTTTTAGGCATGGTAAAGGATGAACCAACCAATCAAGGGTCAACCCCCAAGGATAGCTACAATCCTCATTTCCTTAAAGGTAAAGGAGTGAAAAACTTCAACAAAATCAAGAATTGGGCGATGCAAAAGCCATCAAGAGGACCTAACCAAAAAGAGGTGGTCCTTAATCTCACCAACTAAAAGGAAAGAAGAATGGTCAAGCTAAAGACCTTAAACAAGCGCACTTGAGAGGCAATCTCATGCATATCCTTTGTAAATATTTAGTTTTAAGTCTTTAATTTTCGAGCTTTTCAATTCGATAAAGATGATATGTCTTGGGATAACCTTGTTCCAAAGACATTATTTTGCTTAAGCTTAGATGCCAAGGGATTTCATCCAAGTCAAGGATCAAAAACCACAATGGAGTTTGGCGAATACACTTTCTACAAGTCACTATGACTTTATTTTGAGAACACTCTTTGTGCTAGGTAATTTCTCTAAAAATTCAAGTTATGCATTTGCATTTCACCGCTTTAAAAGAATTTTAAGAGTGACTTTGCAAAAGCTTGATTTGAGAGAATTAAACCATTTTTGATCCAATTTCAAACCTTTGGTCCTAATCTTTCAAAAGCTAAACTTGATTTCCCCTCCAAAATTGGATTTAAAGATTTTAAGGGTGATTTTGATAAACTTTTGCCAAATGGTTATGAAAGGAATTTCTAAGGACCAATTTAGAAAATTTTGAAAATCTCACCAACTTGAACACTTAAAATGAATGGCACATGTTGTTTGAAAAAGCAAAAACTCTCTCTCTCTTAGCTTAAAGCCATCGACATTTTCATCTTCTTAAGCTAAGCTTTTGTGTTCTTAAGAACTTTGAGAGAAACTTTGAGATGTTTCACAAGATTCATCAACCTTTGCAAGCATTTATCAAGCTCTCTACTTCTCATATTCGTATTTGCATCAAGACACCGAAGGTATGGATAAAAACTTCTTCTCTTCTTGATGATGATTTTCGATTTTGATAAGAAGAAGTGAATTAGATGTTGTTTGTGAGTTATCTCGGTAGCTAGAGTTTAGTTGTTGAGTTTTCATAGATTAGATCTTCCTAAAAACAACTAAAAATGCTTGATTCAAGGATTGTTCTTATTGATGAATAGTGCTCATGAATAGTGTTCTTGAGAGAATTTTGGGGAAAACTAGTTTCATTGGTTCTTATGTTGAATTTGTGGTACTTATGCTTGAAATCCTTGAAGAGTTCAAAGAGTTTACAATTTTTGAATGATGTCCTTTGATGCTTGAAATTTTCGATTTTAATAAGCTAAAAGGATTGCTTTTGAGAGTTCATTGGATTTGCCATTGCATTGTTATGATGATAAGAAGCTTGCTTTACTTGTCATTCATTGTTGAAAACCTTTAGCATTGTTCATTACCATTGAATTTGGATAAGTTATATTAAGTGCACACTTATCCGGATTTAGTAAAGGTCTTTGAATCATTTAAATGGACATTATCTTGGTGAATTTTATAGGCATCTTACTCATGACATATGCATCATTCGATTACTTGTAAAATCTTGAATTGCTAAGCTAAGAAGTGGCCGAATATTTTGATGATTTTTGAAGAAGAATTTTGGTCCATGTGCATCCATTTGATATAGCATTTAGATTGAATGTTTTGGTTAAGGAAGTTGCAAAGAATCAAGGTCTTTCTCTTGAATTTTTAAACTTAATTTAAAGCTAAATCCTTCTTAAGCCTTCACATTCGTTTGTTAAAAAAGTTTTGAACTCACAATATCTACCATCTTTTGTAGATCCGAAAAATGGCTTCAAGCGAAAAAGAAAATGTCACCTACGTGAGTTGGTACGACGAGGAGACAAATATCTACTTGCATCTCCAAGACAACGCCAAGGTCATTGGAACTACTTGCGCGGATGAGGATATTTTGAGAGAGATGGAGATTCACAATCAAGTAAAATACTTGATTAGGAAAATAAACATATGGAACCTTCTATCAATGAACTATGTGACTTACTGTCACCCCACTCTCCAATTTCTCTCAACGGTTATCATGGTACAAGGACATGGTCCTCATGAAAGTGTCGTGTACCTCACATTTAAGATTAAGGAGAACTTTTACAAGGTACCCCTTGAGGAGATATGTCAAGTGTATGGTTTCGATTCAATGAAAGAAGATTTTGGTTATGGAAATGGACTTGAATCAAGAATACTTTGGGAGATAATAGCACTTGGGTCATACAATGAGGGTTCGGCCAAGCTGTTGAAGGTTCGAAACCCAACTATTGGTTACCTTTTTGAGTTGCTTGGAAATAACTTTATGGGGAGAAGCTCGCCAAGAGTAGTGAGCACCTTTAGTTTGAAGTTGTTATTCAAAAGTGTCAAGATGGTTATGAAGGGACCAAGTGAGAACATAATGGAAGACCTCGTGGGAAAAAATGTCAACAATGGAGGTGTCTTCGTTTCCGAGATGTTAGACTATCATGAAGAGTTGAGGAACACAAGAAAGCCTTTGATCCGTATTGGCGGGTTCCTCACGCCATTGTTTCTCCACGTGGGAGTCAATCTTGAAGAGTTCCATAGGTTAAGAGGAGAAAAGAAGATGGATATGGGTCATCTAGTGAAGGAGAAATTCCTTTATGGTTAACACGGGTATACGAATGTCTAGATGATCTACTTGTTCATCGATGAAGAGAGGCAAAGATGAGTCTGCTACTTGCCCCTACAAGAGCACACAACCGCGACAAAGGATGAGAACCTCTCATTCCATCTCCCTCAACATCTACATGTCAGCCGCCACTCCCTACCAAGTGAGCCAAGACTTTTTAATTCTGACCCCAACGAGATACCACTGAACCAAGAAGAAGAAGAAGATGCTTTCAACATTAATTACCAACAACAAGAACCACCGGAGGGTTACCAAAGAAGTGAGTACGAAATTTACTATGAGAGGAAGGTGAATGACAAAGACAAGGTCATAAGAAAAAAAGGGAACTTCATTACACGGTTGTGGAGGAGGATGAAGAAAAAAGAAAAATACAACCACTACACCTCTTCAAGTGAGGAAGAAAAAGAAGATGGAGACTTGAGTTGCCATGGACATCAACAACCAAGGCACTCGGTTGCCCTTCCTCCTTTGGTAATCCGGGAACCACAAGAGCAAAGGATGCAACCACCAAAAGCTTCATACCAAGAGCCATCTCGGAGGAGACATAGGAACGACCCCATCGCCAAGAATTCAAGGCCAAAAACAAGGAGCTCCACACCACAAAACAATGAGCCCGACTCCTCCATCGATTCCACTAGACACTCATACATATGAATTGTCACAAGGTACACCTACAATCTTTTGTAAATACCGTTGCATATTTTCATTTTGGTGTGTTTTTAAAGGTCACTCTCACGGTTTAGAATTCACCGAGACGGTGAAATTTAAGTCTGGGGGAGGGGCTTGGTACTAATATCGTTTTAAGTTTTGGTGTTTTCTTTTCTCTTCACATATTGAGTCAGGCATTGTATATACTTATGATTTGTGAAAAAACCAAAAAATTTGAAAATTTTCGAAAAAAAACCAAAAAGATTTTCATTTTGTTTTCAAAACTTCGCATATAGATTGCATCCATTTGTACATACTTAGTTTGTTAAGAGCATATGTGATTGCATTTTGCATAGGGAACAATGATAGAACTACCTCATAGATAGTTGACTTTTGTTTAATGACAAATGCCCTCACTAGAAGTAATATGTTGCATAGACCACTTTTTGTCTTAGGAAAATTCGTGATTGGAATTAACCACTTAAAAGTCTTTGCGAATGTGGAAGTAAGATATCTTTTGATTCAACTTCTATCTAAGTTGGCCTTTGATGAATGTTAATATCTTGCTTATGGGCTATGCTATACTTGACCATGGGAAAACACTACATTTGAGCTATGTTTTAACCATTTTGACCACCATTTCTTAGCTCAAATGGCTACTCTCATCTTTAGAGTAGTGACCAAGCCTTGAAAACCCTTAAACCTTTCCTTCAAAACCCCCTCATATTTCGATATGTGAGGCCTCTTTTGGAAAGTGAACACACGAGAAAAATCCTGAATGAATTGAAGTTGAACGACAAAGAGGATACTTCCTAAGAGTTAGTCTCACTTTAAAGCTAACTAGAGTCATAAAAGGGGAAAATCTTTGTGGTTTCGGGTTTTTATAAGTTTTGGGAATGGTTAGTGTGTATAGAGTCAAGTGGATAATCCTTAATGCATATATGATCCTAGGTTGTTTGAATAAGAAAAAGAATAAGAAAGAAGGAAATCGAAAAAGATAGGAAAGAGAAGTGAAAGAAAAAGACACTAGATATTAGTACTAAGTTTAAGCTCTAACCTTAGAAAACTAAAATCTTAGAGAGTCCACCCTTAAAAAGAAAAAGAAAGAAAGAATCCAAGTGATTAGATAGTGGCTCTTAAAATCAAAAAAATGTTAGTAGCTAAGAAGTTTTAAAAGTTTAAGAATCTCTAGTTGTCTATAAAAAGAAAAAAGAATGAGTGAGTTTGGTTCAATAAAATGTTTATGGTTTCTAGTGCTAGGATGAGAAGTATACAAGTAAGTGTCTAGATCCTTAGGAAGAAATGAGGTGGGAACAATTAGAGTAAGTAAATGCTTTCTATGCGTAAATTGTTTGGCTACCACTTTGCTTTTGCCTATTGTCTTGCACTACTTTTGTTTGAGAGAAACCACTTCAAATTGAGTGAACCCTCTTCTTTTTACACTTCTTTACATAAACCCTTTCTTTGAACTCCAAACCAAATGGATGAGATGCATTGCCCATAGGTAAAGAACTCACGCCTAAGCTTAATTGAATGTAAAAAAGAATTGGCAATGAGATAGTTTATGGATGCTTAGCTTAAATTCTAATAGTTGGTTTTGTGATGATCATGGAGAAGTACATAGGGTCTTAGATTGACTTTGCACCATTTTACTTTTTTTGAGGACATTGGACATAAGGCATTACTATTCTTATCTTGGTTTTGAGTTCCCCCTTGCAAACCTCATTTCCGGGTTTGGTCTTTGTTGTTTGCTTGAGGACAAGCAAAGGACAAGTTCAGGGGTGTTGATGTGTACATATTTTCTTGCATATTTTGGTGCATTCTATCTTAGTTTCATCCACATTTAGCTTGTATATATTGCATATAAGTCTTAGAATCCATGAGTTTGAGTCTAGAGTCTAATTTAGGATCATATTGCATTTGCATGTCATTTCTTTCTATTTGTAGGAACAACTTTGGGATGGATTCATGGAGGATCTAGAGATGGATTCAATGTGGATTTGGAGCTAAGAAATTAAGGAAAAGAGGAGCCAAATGCTATGGGAGAATATGGAACCAATTGAAGCAATCAAGGGATGGAGGAAGAGGCCACAAGCTACCAAAGTGAGCAGCTGTCGACCCGGAGGTCGACAGTAGCCCACTTTGGGTCGACAACTGCCTCTGTTGGGAGCCTTTCTGCCCAAAGTAAGCAGCTGTCAACCTGGAGGTCGACAATAGCCTAATTTTGGGCGACGACAGGGCAATTAGATGTGAAATATTGCTTCTAGGGCACCCACACTTCTCCTCTTTTGTATAAATACCCTCTTTTAAGAACCAAGAACATATCTTACATCTATCTTTCAATATTTTGCTTATCTTTGAGATCAAACTCTTGTAATACCTTTTTTTAATACTTTGAGTGGATTTGGATCTCTTCTCTTCATCTCTTTCTTTTAGATCTATTTCTAAGAACATGATTGGGAGCTCAAAGACCTAATCTTTGTCATTGGATTTCCATGACTCTTAGTGAGTAGATCCTTCTTGGATCTTGAGATGTAGTAGGCTAGGGTTATATCTAGGGTTGTGATGGATGATTATGATAGATTTTGGCATAGATTCCTACCAGATCTTGTTTAGTTCTTCAAAGTTCATTGCTTGCTCATTGACGCCTAGAAAGTGTTCGATGAAATGCTTGAGAGAACAAGATCTATGTTTTCACTTGGGCCCATGAGAGTGGATGTTAACTAGGTGCTAGATGGCTAGAAGGGCTTGAGAAACACTATCACTTACATGTTAAGATAGGCAACAAATGAGAGTTGAGCCTTGTAATGTGCATGGGTGAATAGATCTTCACCATGAGAGTGGGTAAATCGATTAAGGAGGGATCCTTGGCCTAAGAATAACTTCAATCCTCTAATAAAGCCTTAGAAAACTCCATTACACCTCTAGATCGACCCCGAACCAATGGCTATTATCTCAAGATCCTATCTTTTTTTATTGTTTACATCCAAGTTCACTCCTTTCTTGCTCTTACTTATTGTTTACTTAATTATTACTTTTATTTATGCATTTTAGTTATGTTTGCCTTGTCGATCGCTAGATTTAGCGGAAACCCGTGACAATCCCCATCTAAATCAACCCTTTAGACTAGGATATATAGTGTATTCCCTTTGTTTCGGTTCTTCTTCAATAGCCTTTGAATCTTTGGACGATACCTTAAGTACTAAAACTCAACCCTGTTCTATTGCAAGGTTGCGAGTAGGCTTAGGTTTATAAATTATAAACTTTGACTACCACCTAAGCGTGCGTCAGGTTCTGAGGCTTTTAAAGGATTTTATCTAAAGCAGTAGTCTCCTTTTCCAAGGTGATGAATCGAGATACCATGTGGAGTGCATCATCGATCGTAGGATGAGGATTGATTGTTAGCTCGAACGAGAACTCTGATCGGTACCAGAGACCTCTACGAAGATCTTCGATGGCTACCTAGTCGCTATGGTTCGAGGGCTTGGTTCTCCCCACTCTGAATTTATTGATATAAACTCTGACCGTATCACCTACTCCTTGCCTTATTTTCTAGAGGTCTGCCTCGGAAGAGTACTTTTATGTGAGTCGAGTACTATTTTAACAAAAGCAATGGTTAACTGATCGAAGCTATCGATCGAGTTAGGTTTGAGTCGCGAGTACCATTTGAGGGTTGCGCTTATCAGGTTCTCAGCGAATGCTAGACGGTAACCTGCTTCACATTCCTCACAAGTTAAGTGAGCTGAGCTCGTGGCTTCATGGATCTGAGCATTCATCTTTTGAAGTGCAACTTTTGTTCTTTCCATGTACTTACGGAGGGCCTCAGATTCCTCTGACATGGAAGGAACTTAGGTATCGCGAGGCACAAGGTTTGGTGGTTCTTGAGGGAACAAGGCTTGATCGTTGAGGTTAGCTCTTTAGTGGTGTGGAGAGTGGGGTTCCTCTCGGTAACTGGAGCCATTGCGCTAGGGTCCTGACGGGTGAAAGCGAGTCAGTCTGTCTAGGTATCTTGAGTCTTACACAGGCTGGGTCTGTATCATGAGATTGGCATATGTTACCTGAAACGTGGGTATGGAGGCTAATGTCCCCCACCGATAAGGACTGAGACTCCCCCACCAGGTCTTGAAACAGGTGGAGGAGGAAGGGGTACTGGTACCTGTCAGGTATGATACTAGGTTATGGTATGTATTGCATTAGATATCTATAAGATATCGTACCAGATTCCGATCGGGTGTTGTACCATGTTTCGGTCATGTATCATACTAGGTACCTATCAGGTATCGTACCAGTACTGGTCATGTACCGTATCAGGTACATGTCATGTATCATATCAGATATATGTCAGGTATCGTACCGGTTCCGGTCAGGTATCGCACCAGGTACCTGAGAGGTATCGTACTAAGTTCTGGTCAGGTATCATACCAGGTTCCGGTCATGTATCGTACCAGGTTCTGGTCAGGTATACTGTTAGATACATGTCAGGTATCGTAATAGGTTCCGGTTAAGTATCGTACCAGGTACATGTCATGTATTATACCAGGTTTCAGTCAAGTAACGTATTAGATATCTGTTAAGTATCATACCAGGTTCCAGTCAAGTATTGTACCAGGTACCTGTGATGTATCATACAAATTCTGGTTAGGTATCACACCAGGTACCTGTCAGGTATCACACCAGGTACCTGTCAGGTATCGTACCAGGTACCTGTCAGGTATCGTACCAGGTTATGGTCTGGTATCCTATCAGATACCTGTCAGGTGTCGTATCAGATACCTGTTAGGTATTGTTCCTCGTACCTGTGCATGCGTGGTGCTGGTACTGGCCATGTTTGTTCTCATGACTAAGGAGGCTGGAGAGACGAACGTGCAGGTTGCTCCTAAAATAGGAATCTCGAATGAAAGTCCTTGATATCTAGCTGTCGCGCTGACATGTGAGAATTTCTAGCGACCACGAGGAAAAGAGGGGTCAGTTATGATGTCACTGAAGGTGACGGCTAAACCTCGTAGTTAGGGAGGTCTCGTCGAGGGAACTAGATCTGAGGGATTAAACTCACCTCTTAGATTTTGTAGATAGGTTTAAGAAAGGGAGAGACAACGCGGGCTGAATCCCGTAAGAACTAGTTGAATGAATGTTACTTTTATTGAGATCAATGATCGATACAATAAATACAAAAGAGGTTTAGTATTACGAATGATCAATGAAAAGGAATCTGATTATCACTTAAGAATGATTTTCTCAATACAACAATAATTGAAAGGTGGCTTAGTGTGTTTAGGTCTGTTGGGGTAAAAAAATTGTCCCGACGAAATTGATGCCTGAAAAGGATTACGGAAATGATGCTTTCTCTTCCGTACACAGGGATCGTAAGGATATCTAAAAACTCTGAGGTTCTCATCGGTCGAGCTGTCTCTTCCGGAACTGGTTCCAGAGCTTCGGAGATATTCGATCATGACCAATCTCCACATAAAGTCTGTCCGTCCGCAAGAAACTAAAGCATCCGAGTGCCAAGGCTAGCATCGATGGTCCTCGGATNGTGAAGCGATACGAAATCAACAAAAGCGTTAGAGAACCAAATGTCTAAAACGCCGATTGACGCCAGACCTA
>OVAN01004487.1:0-21236 GCA_900406275.1 Anastatica hierochuntica
ACCATTGTACTCACAGAAGCCACAGAACATGATCCTCCAATTCTGAAGTACTCAGCCTTCTCGATCCAGAAACCTTGACTACACAATACCTTCCTCTGTCTGACTGCCCGAAACCGTGTTAAAGCAGCCAAGGAATCCACAACACCTTCAAAGCTCCCTTCATCGCCATGAGTATTGAAACCTTTAGATCCATTGAGAACCAGCCAGCGAAACCCCTCTGTAGTACAGCAGATCTTTATGTAGATCTTAATCTTCTCGAGAAAACCCGATAGACCCGAGCCACCAAATCTCACCCAATCGATCCAAGACCTCCTTTGCGTCTTCGCCGTGTCCAGTGACCTCGCCGTCACTGTCACAGCCGACGCATCACCCAGATACGACGCCACCAAGCCTCCCGAGCCGTCGTCCATCACTTTCCCTCTCGAAATCCAGGATCCATCCGCCGTCCGCCAATCCTCCTGAGCCACTATAGCTGTAGATCCCATCTTCCCAAGCGCCTCCACCAGCCTCCAGGACCTCGCCGTCGTCGTCACCATCCGAGAACTCGCCGTCATCGTCGTCACCAACCCCAGCGGCCGTCCATCGCCCTAGGGTTTGTTCCGAAAGTTGAGGATTTATTTGGCCAAAATTTGAAAGTTGGAGATTTTTTGACATTTTTCGCTATATATATATATATATATATATATATATATAACACAAACACCTGTCATGTCCTTATTGGTCTACAGATGTTTAAACCTGAGCCATAAACATAACTTCCTCTCAAATCTTTTGATTTTGGATTTTTTCAGAACTTGACAAGAAAATTAATATTGTACACTAGGAGTCAATTGAAAAAATTTAGTGGGCTAAAATGTATATATTAATAAAATGTAAGTCTAAAGTGTAATTAAAACCTAAAATGTAAGTCTAAAATGACTTTAAAACATAATTTTCTCTCTCATTAACACATCTTAAAGCACCAAGAAAAACTATAAGCCACCGACGTCGACTCTTTTATGTATTGTTCTTTTCTTCTTTGTTTGGTAGCTCTCCTCTTTTTCTGTTTCAGCTTTTTTCTTCGACATCTCTTCATGGTTCTGGAATGGATTTGCTCCTATGTGGTCGTTGGTAATTTGAGGTTATTCCATAGCCGCTCTAAACCCAGAATTTGTTCACGACGACTTCGAGAGAATTTCAAATGTTTTGCATGGACAAAGTATACGAGAGCTACATCTGAATTGTTTTTAGACTTTACTAACATCTCCGTCCAGTGGAACACTTATCATCTCCCTGCGCGGAAGACATGTTATGTCTTGCCTCGGAGGAAGCGAAGAAACTTTTCCGGGAACGACCTTAAACTCTGTTTTTTTTACCTTGAACTTTTTGCCTCTCTCATCATCTTAAAGACATCACCCTCAGAGCAGTTCATCCCTCATTTTTTTTCTCGATGGCTAATTTGCTCATATCCTCCAAATCTGACATCTATTTCACATATCTAAATCTAGTTGTGGGTTCACAAGTCTTCATATTGCACTCCAATGTCTCATCTTATCAGTGTTGGTGGTGATTACAATGGTTGGACCCGAAGGCTACCTATATTTTTCACTATCAACAATGTTTACCATAGAAAGAGAGCTTCCAAGGGCCATAGGTTTGGCTTGGGTTCCAGCCAATTGTGTGGCTCCGACACGGCTCTGCTAATGGCAGAAACACTACAAGAAAACAACATATTTGCAAGGAAAATACTTCTTCACAAATTTGCGAGGAATCTACTATGAAAAACAGATTCCTCGCAATTCACTTGATAATATGCGACCAAAATTATAACTCGCAATTTCTTCGCAAATCAGTGTCCAATTTGCGAGGAAATAATCTTCCTCGCAAATTTGCGAAGATTTTGCGAGGAAACAGTGAGAGACCACATATTTTCGCAAATCTCTTGCAAATTTTCGTGGGAATTGCGAGGATAACTGGTAGTTAGGTAAAAAAGTTTTCTAGATGAGTAACAACTATTTGCGATGAGTCTTTTCCTCAAAAGTTCCTCGTAAAAGATGGTTATAAATACAACTTTACCCTCTGTCATTCATTCACAGCATCTCAAAACAAAAAAAAACTAAGGAAAAACTAAGGATAAACCAAAAAAGAAAAAAAATGTTGGGTCCGGAGCATGAAATTTTCGCCTTATGAGGGTGGATGTATAGGCATAGAGATCTAGATACCGGATAAGTTACGAAAGAGTACCGGGACGGCTTGCGCGGATTTATCTATCAGGCGACAAACAACTCCCTTGCGCAAGAGCACGGTAAAATCTTCTGCCCTTGTATAAAATTTGAGAACGAGAAGTATATCTCAATTGACAACGTGAAGAAACATTTACATAATAGAGGGTTCACCCCAAGTTACTATCTATGAGTTTCTCATGGAGAAAGTTGTAATGTTGAAGAAGGTGGTAGCTCTACTCGTGGGAACCTAAATAGAAGAACTAGTCATCATCAGCATGAAACAGAAAATAGATTTCATGATATGGTTACATATGAATTTCAGGAAACATCATATGCATTTGATGAAAATGCTACATTTGCTGATGTTCCATATTATGAGGAACCGAACGTAGATGCTAAAACACTTTATGATATGTTAGACGCTGCTAATCAACCTATCTAGGATGGATGTAGATAAGGTCACTCTAAATTATCATTAGCATCTAGAATGATGACAATTAAAAGTGATTACAACTTATATGAGAATTGCATGGATGGATGGGCTGATTTAATTAAAGAGTATTTGCATGCGGATAATAATTCAGTTGAGTCTTATTATGGAATACAGAAATTGGTTTCCAGTCTTGGGTTACCATCCCAAATGATTGATGTATGCGTCGACAACTGCATAATATTTTGGAAAGCTGCTGAAAAGTTGCAGGAGTGTCGCTTTTGTGGGAAACTGAGATATCCACCTACAACTGGACGTACACGCGTACCATTTCAGCGGATGTGGTACTTGCCAATCACCGACAGACTCAAGCATCTATATCTTTTTGAAAAGAGAACGGCTTCCATGAGATGGCATGCACAACATACATCTGGGGAGGGAGAGATTACACATCCGTCATACACGAAATCATCGAAACACTTTCAGACGGTATATCTTGATTTCACTAAAGAGTGCAGAAATGTGTATCTTGATTTGTGTACAAATGGGTTCAGTCCATTCAGAATATCCGGAAGAAACCACTCCTTTTGTCATGTCATCTTGACACCGTACAATCTCCCACCCGAGATGTGCATGCAGAAGGAGTTTCTGTTCTTGACCATTTTAGTGCCCAGTCCAAAGCATCCTAAGAAATCTTTAGACATATTTCTCCAACCTCTAATCCATAAGTTACAACACTTGTGGAATGCAGGTGTTCGTGCATTTGACCAATCACAACAGAGGAACTTTAAGATGCGTGCGGCACTTATGTGGATCATCAGCGACTTTCCCGCCTACGTACAATGTTCTGGATGTGCCTGACATTTTTTTGCCAAATTAGATGACTTGCGGGGAAGTTTAAGGAGGAATGGTGGGAAGTTTTTGCATATAATCACAGTGCATGTACTTATATTTTACGAAATTGTGAGTTCATGCAACCGCTCGAGAGGTACACATGTCATTACTTAAAACTGATAATAAAAAAGTAAATTTCTTAAATATACTAAAAACAAATTAATTATTGCAGCTTATTTGATTCACAAATTAGGGAGTCTTATCTCAATTTGCCGGAAAATGAGTACGAGAAATACAAAGAAAGAGATTTCGCAAAGTGGCTACAATTCTATGTAAGTGTATAGAACGTTTCAATTTTTAATGAAATTGATTTGTGCACACGTCCAATGTATGTACACGTCACTCATTTCATGTCAACAATGGATATAGCGATGTTCCTTTCTCCCTTTGGTTCCACGAACTCGTAGAAGGTCCAATTGCACATATACTCACTGCACCAATGTACTTCACCCGCGGATATACATTTCAAACCTACCAACACGGTTGTCGTAGGTCGTCTGCAAATTACGGCATTTATGTACGGGGGAATCAGACTTCTACGGCGTGATTAATCAGATTTTACAATTCAGTTATCCCAGAGTGGTGAATTTGCGATGTGTGTCGTTCAGGTGTGACTAGTATGACCCAAATGTCGGCCGAGGAGTTCGAGTAGACAATTTGGGGGTTAAAGACATAAATGCAAACAGACGGTATAAAAAATTCGAGCTGTTGGTTCTAGCTTCGCAAGCAGAGCAAGTGACATTCGTTCTATGTTCATGAATAAGAGAACGACGGGAGCAATGGCTTTTTGTGATCCATGTGAGTCCAAGGGGTCGTATAATCGGAGCTGAAGACGACATTGTGTTACAAGAAGATAGAGCAAGAGAATATATGGTTATTCCGATCGAATCCACCGACGATGTCATACATGTTGACCCAGCATCGCGTGATTTTGATGATGTACAGTCAGGCGACAACGAAGACACTATGGTTGAATCAGAGGAGGATAATGATGACGAAGAAGAAGAATCAGATGATGAAAACGATTCCATTTATGTATCTGATCAACTTGACTCTGATGATGATTGATGTTATATATTATGTTTGTATTATTAATAAATGACGATTTGACGTGTTTGTGAAAAAAATAATTTACAATTTATTTTCTCTTTTAATCAGTTTGGTTATGACTTATATGAAGAAAAATTTCAAAAACCAAATTTTTATAAGGCTTATATAAATAACTTGGATTCTCTTCTAGTCTCTAAGAAGAAGGTTAAGTTTAATATTTAACCAAGAATTGTGAGGAAATTGCGAGGATTCCTCGCAAAATCCTCACAAAATTGTGAGGAATTTGCGAAGATTCCTCGCAATGTTTTACCCTAAACCCTAAACCTTAAATCTTAAATCATAAAAACTAATAAAAATCACACTTTTAGCTAAATATCCTTTCACAAGTAACATAACAACCATAAATGCATAAAATAAAAACTTATGCATTGGCAAAATTATACGAAAATGAGAGTTTACCATATAATGTGCCTATCAACTTTAACTTTCTAAAGAATTCAAACAAATCTTTGTAATTTCTTTAAACATGTGATGAAATTATTTATTATTTGAATTTAAGATCTTCAATGACTACCGTAATAGTTATTCAAACTATCAGACTTCCAAAAACTATGAAAACGTAAACCATTTATAAATGATTTAATTTTTTTATAATTTTACGAGGAATTTGTGAGGATTTGTCACAAATTTGGGCGTCAAACAAAAAAAAGGAATCTAAAAATTGCGACAGAATTGCGAGGAATTTGCGAGGAAGCAAAATCCTATATATATGGCACGAGACCTTCTCCTTCTCATTCGATCAAACCAGTCCTCTCTCTAAAACAAAACTCAAACCTCTCTCTAAAACCTCTCCCTTTACATATTCAAACCTTTAGGCATTTAAACAACGTAAGTTTTTAAATTTCATGTAATATTAGTTAGTTATTGTTAGTTTTAGGATATTTAAGTTTTGAACAATATGAAATGATTAGGTGGTTTAGATAGAATTTCATAATTGATATAAAAAAAGTATGTTGTAAAGATTTTAAATTTGATTAATTATAAACTATAATTGATATTTTTATTTTTTTTAACTCATGTTAATTAGTATTATACTGAAATTTTAATTACAAGATCATTCTAATTAATATTAAATTCAAAAATTTAGTAATAAATATGTTTAATTAATATTAAACTCACATAATCAAATATTAGATAATTTTAATTAATACTAAACTTAAAATTTTTATCATTAATTATTATAAATTAATATTAAACAAAAAATTATAATAAATAATTTCATTAAATATTAAACCCAATTTTTGAAATTATGTAATTTTTTAGATGGATCCCCTCGAATCGTACGAGACTTATCTACAACAGTCTGCTAGGTATGCACCAGGTGCTTCTAGTTCCGGAGCCGTTCCGGAATGTTCCCGTCGCAGCACGAATCAACCCCTTTTGCTTCGGCCGCGACGGCCTCAACACCACACCCGTCGGAAATGACGCTGCATAATTTTCTACCTAGTCCCGCTCGAGCATCTTTGCCCCTCATTCACCCCGAACGATCTTCATGCGCCACTATTCGGGCCTCTACACGAGCATCTCGAAGACACCTCGAGCAGTCAACGATGGCTGTTTCGAGGCATGCGTTATAAGTTTTTTATTTTTTTCTCCAAATTAAATTTTTAATTATTCTATATTTAAAATTAATTTTTCCCCAGCAAACGTACAATTGGGACCAGATGTACAACGAACGGGTTTGGGAGCAGTTTGAGACAAAACTCAAACACCGCCTCCTGGACCAGGTCGGGCGATGGAAGAAGAAGTGGAAGGCTAATCCGGAGTAGATGGACGGGGACGTGTGGGCCCAGTTAGTCGCACATTGGTAGGGAGGGACCCACACGGCTAGGAGCGAGCAGTGTATCTCGGATCGGAAGAACCCCGAGACACAGAGGGTCGAAGCGACGCACATAGCCGGTCGTGACTCTTTCAGGGCTAAGGCCAAAAAAATTGTAAGTCTTTTTTAACAAATATTTAAATGCTTAAAGTTTTATTATTTGTTTAATAATACAACAATTAAACTTTTGATTTTTAAATAAGGCTAAGGACGCAGATTCTGACGTTCATGATCTTCTAGTTGTGCTAGAAGAGACAAAGAAGAGATCGGACGACACGTTCATCGATGTAAAGTCCGAGCGGCTATGCGTCGAGGTCCACAGGCGGATCGATGAGGCCGAGATCCAGCTTTCGATAGAGAACCCGGATAGCTCGGTGCAATCTTGCGGTCTTACGCAGTTCGAGAAGAACAAGATTTTCACTGAGGTTGGTAATAAATTAGTTTTAATACATTATTTGTTTCGTTTAATTTTTTAATATTTATTTATGTTTCTTGTTTTATATTGTAGGTTGCTCCCCGATCGAAAGGCCGGTTTTTTGGTATTGGTTCTCTGCAGTCTGAGGCGTCTTTAGCAGTCACCGGTGTTTAGCCTTGTTGAGTCAGCCCAAGGGACCTTGAGGAGAAGCTTCAAAGGGCTGAGGCGGAGCTTGTGGCGGCTCGCGAGGAGGTTACCGCGGCTCGCCAAGAGGTTAGCGTTGTTCGGTCAGAGATAGTCGGGTACCACGTGTGGACTCGTTCTCATGCGGTTCTTTTCGACTCGATGAAGAAGAACGATTCGAAATTTGCCGAGTACGCTCGCTTATTGCGGAACGGGCCTGCTCAGCAACGACAACAGCAGCACCAGTAGTCGGACAATGTATAGAGTTTAGGTTTTCTAATATTTTAAATTTGGAAAATATTTTAAAATTTATTGCTTTAATTTTATAACTATTTTAATTATAATATTAATTTCATCTATAATTTTTTATTTTATTTAATTTTATTTTTAGTATATTTTTCGATTAAATTAAATTTTAAATAAAAAACCGACTTTTGCGAGGAAATTGCGAGGACTCCCTCGCAATTTCCTCATAAATATTTGCGAAGATCCTTCGCAATTCCTCGCAATATACTCGCAAAAGTTTTGCGATAGATTTGTGACGAATATTCGCAAATCCTCGCAATATACTCGCAAAGAATATCACGAGTGATTTGGGACGAATCCTCGCAAATTCGTCGCAAAATTTTAGTGAATAATTTGCGAGGATTTGTTAGGGTTCGTCACAATTTAATCCCAAATATTTTCGATTATATATGTAATCGCAAATGCCTCGCACATTCCTCGCAAATTTCTGAGGAATTTGCGATAAACAGTATTCCTCGCAAATTTACGAGGAAATTGCGAGGAAACCTAGTTTGCGACTAACCGTTAGCGATCGGTTTAGTTTTCTCACAATTTCCTCGCAAATCACCGTTTGCGAAGAGATTGTGACGATATCGTCTCTCGCAATCAACGTGTTTTCTTGTAGTGAAAATCCAGCTTAACCTCAACCCCTTTGCCCTCGTCACACCTCATCAGAATTATCTTTCCAATCATCGACCAAACACCTCACGTATGACAGCTTCTCTAAATTGATGTTGACATTTGCCGAAATCAATTTTGGATGTGAATAGAAAAAGCCCAACAAGTGAATCAAGAGGGTTGGGGTCAGCATGGCATGATTCCATTTTTGGTACAATCTATCAAAGGTGTTCTCGCCACATATCAAGATTCTCATCGCGACACCCAGTTATTGAATTTTGATCGGAAGTCATCGAAGTTTGAAAATCGTAGTCCTTTAGTTTACAAAGAAAATTAACCAAATTTTCTCATGTCGGGGCCATGAGAAATCATTTATTCTTCATCTCCTCTCAGTAAGAGAAATTTTATCCACCAAATTTCTTTTATGGGAAGAACCTTCTTCTAACTTTAATGTCAAAGACTTTTATGATTATCTTAACCATTGCTATCTTATATAATGGTATGTGCAGAACCGGAAGATGCAACATAATTCAATCGAAGTTTTGGAGCTTTGTTCAATATCACAACATACGGTGATTATTCTCAAGTTGGAAGAAGTTGAAGGGCGGTGTGTTTCATTTATAATTTTCTCCGTTTGTGACATTTTCATTAACCATTCCGATGATTTACCAAACTTGCTTAAGTTTGCGATCTTATTTATTTTTTGCAATGTTCTTTTTGTTTTTAAATTAGCCTATCTAATATCTGATGAATCTTCTATCAATGCAATCGTTTAAGAGAATATGTTTGACAAAAAGAAAATATATTCATATTTTTCTTTATATATATGATATATACCCAATATATTATAAAATGTACATTCATAAGAATTGACTAGTCACCAGAACCCACCTAGAAATAATTTTGGCAAAACTCCTTTTCGCTTTTCGTTTTCCGCTTCCATCCAATTAAATTTCAAAGCAAATTTTCTGTTATTATTTTTAACCCACCTGGTAACTACATTATTCAGCGACTTTTTTCCCTTTGCATGATCAAAAAGTTATGAGTTTTGTGGCTATAATCATATCAAAGAATGCTCGACTACAAAATCTATTTTTTTCAAATAAAAATTAGAGTTTGACTTGCGCGATCGTGCGGATATTTTATAAGTTTTTATATATTCATTTTATGATTAGCCGTGTTTTTTAATTGTATGTCAGTTACTCGTATCGGTTTTGAATATCGAAATAATCAAATTGATATGTTATCTTAGTCATTTGTCATTTGATAATTTTGTACAAAACGGACTATTGATTATGTATATGAATACATCTATTTTCTAAAACACATGTTTCATTGGTTAGAATATGATATGTTTAGGCCTGAAATTTCTGGTCTCGAATCGGGTCACTCAGGTTCAGATTTTCGGATGCATAAAATTTAGTCTCGTTTGGATATTTCTAAAACATGAGTCAGGTTCGGTTAGGGTATATTCAGATTCGGATCAGGTTTCGTAACTCAAGGAAAATTAGAGTATAGCCGAAATCATTTTGAATTTGTTTCGAATTTTTCGGGCTTTTCCGGTTCAGGTTAGGTATTCTAGGATCTTCTCCGGGTTTTTTGAATTTTCTTGGGTTTTCTCGGGTTTTCCAAATTTTGGGTTTGGAATTTTCAGTTATTTTGAGTTGCGGGTTCGAATTTAGGTTCATAATTTGTAGATTTTTAGGTAATTTTGAATTTAAGGTTCGGTTTAGCTTTGAAATTTTCTGGTTTTCGGGTATCTAGACGGGTTCAGTTCGGATAATATCCGACTTTTGAAATACTGTGAAACAAACATGTTTGATATTTTTTACTAATTTAGCAATTTTTTAGTTTTTAAGGATAATTTCAATTGTTATTTATTTAGGAGAAATTATAGATTATATTTTTGACATGTCCATTATTTCACATGTTTTGTAGGTCTTTTTACGTGTATTTTAATTGCATTTAGAGTGAAAGTAAGTCATTTAGTGTCTAATTGCATCATTTTAGTATGTTAGGTTCTAGTTTGTAGTTTTGCATTGACAGTATATATTTTTACATAATTTCAGGGATTTGAACCTAAATGGAGATGATGGAACAAAGCAAAAAAGCATAAATTTGGAGGTTCATAAAGGAAATGCTCTTGGATGCATTTGGAAGGGATGAAGGTGTAAAGATGTCTCTAATAGCCAAAATATTGGATCATATGGATGCCTTCCACGTCTTGGATCAAGCTCATCTTCTGGGATAAGATAGGAAGTTAGATTAGCTTCGTTTCGGCGGTGGTTTCAGCTCATTCTGAACTACGATTCAAGAGTTATGAGTAAAATATCAAAGGCATGTACTCTACCAGAACACCCCGGCGTCCCATGCAAAAATCTCGTGACCCACGCCTCCCTTTGTGGACCGCCAGTTGCCTCCAGCAAGTCTCGGCGAGCCACGCAAGCATCCTGTCATCCCACGCTTCCCGTATTAGCCCGTCAGCCGCCTGAAATCACCAAAACAACTCAAGATCCGACCCGGTTTGTTCCGGGTCGACCCAGTTTGTTCCGGCCGGGTTGACCCGTTTCGAACTTAAACATTATAAATACAATTTGTTAGCCACCAAAAACCCTAAGTTACCTAAGCCATAGATTTATTAGATTTTTGGATGTTCTTTTCTTGTTTATAAATCACTTCGTAATCACTTTCTTTTAGATTTCTTTGTGTAACTAATGCATTAGATGTCTCTCTTGTTTCTTCTTATGTTCCTCACATGTTCTTCATCTCTTCTCATCTTTTCACATTTCATTTTTAGCTTACTCTAGTTTTTTGCATCATTACCCATCTCATTTTCTCACTAAATTCACGAGATTTCAAGGGATTTGTGACAACCCCTGGAGATTCATAGGTCTTTGTAAGTAAACTTCATTTGATCTTAGAATGGTAGATTAGGAAAGTAACTTGTGGTTGATTGATGATGCTTAGTGATAGATAAAGCATGATTCTCTATGATCTAGAGTAATTAACTAGGTTCTTGACATGTATGCCCTACCGTGTGTACCATTACTTTGCTTGTTAATTGCAACATGCGGGAGTTGAATGATTGCCTGCTTAGTGATGTAGCTTTTAGCCACGGGAGTGGTACTAGCTATCATATGATTTTTCTATGGCCGAGAGATGTTGTTTTATCGATTAGAACCATGGTAAGTTTGTCTAGCCTTCGGAAGTAGATTGTTTGCTTGCTTACTGATTAAAGGAACTTGATCTTAATATCACTTGCATGATTTGATTGGAAATATGCGGAAGTTGAGTTAGTTATTTATGCTTGTGAATCGAGCTTGAGCCACTGGAGTGGAATAGCTCGATTGTTGAACTCCTTGGTCGTAATATGTGGTCTTGCTTGCTTTGCTCAATAGTTAGCTACTTGTTCTTGACTTTTCAATTGCCATTTCTCAAGATCAACTTCATATCATCTTGAATCTTGTTTAGTTAGTTTCGTATTTACAAATTGATCACTTGTGCATTCGTTTGCTCGCTTGCTTGGTTCTTTCATTCATATGTGTTAGTGTGTTTAGGTTATTTTTGCATTCTAGATTTGGATTTAGTAGTTTAATTAGTAGTTAAATCACCCTTTCATCTACTTTTTCAACTTAGGAAAGTTTGTCTCAATCCTAGTGCTTAGATCTCTACCTTCTTTGGATTGGATCCTTAAATACTACACATTGTCGTGCTCTTGGGATTTAGTGAGTTGTTAGTCGATTAAGGCTTTATAAATGTAAAACTTGATTTCGTTAATCGCTAACGAAAAATCTCTCTATTAAGTTTTTTTTTTTAAATAGTAGATGACTAAACTTAAATTTTAATAGTTTATATAAATTATTTTTATAAATTTCATAGGTTATTTTAAATTTTATCATTTTATAATTTCTTGTATTTTTGTAAAAAAAATTATTTTGAAAATATTAATATTGTAATATAATTATTTTAAACAAATTTCTTGTTTTATCTTAAATTTATGAGTGTTAATATTGGTAAACCAAACCAAACCAATCCATAACCAAAATGATTGGAATAAATAGATCATGGTTAATCCAACCCAATTAGTAAATAGTTTGGATCAATGGGTAATGGTTATAATGGTTTATCCATTATCCTTTTTGCTATATTTTAAAAAGGCATATGAGCTTACAAAATATGCTATAGTTTGCAGATTTTTGCCGAAAAAAATTTTGGATCTACTTTTTGGTGGGAAAATATACGGGTTTACATTTTTCACGAGAAACTTTGTGGATTTCTGTTTTTGGCGGGAAAATAGACATATTTACGTTTTTGACGGAAAATTTTGCGGATTTACGTTTTTGATCAGAATATCAACGAGTTTACGTTTGTGGTATGATAGCTGTAATGGTAATAAATTAATGGAATAATGATGAGATGATGGCATGTTGAAGATTAATGGGTTAAACTATTACCATCCATAAACTATTTTAATTCAATCCATTTCAACACCAAACCATTTAATCCATTAACTCATTTGATCCATTAATCCATTATAACCAAAATAATCAATCCATTAGGTTAATCGACTGGTTTGGATTGGATGGACCCTTGAAAAATTATCCATTTTAACACCGCTACTTAAATTTGAAAAAAAAATTATTTTTTGTGAAAAATGATGATTTTTGTTTTTAATCAAATACCATATACTCGTATGTGTATTACAATATTCTAATAAATTAATATCATAATCTAAATGCAATGGAAAATTGTGTCAATCACACATGAACTAAAGTTTATTTTTAAAGGGTATTTCTCTTTTAATAGTATAAATATCTATATTTAGATAATATATTATAATGATGTTATATATTTAGTTAAATTTAAATGTATTAACATGAAGATGTTTTAGCTTATTTTTATAAAGTTTTAGTTCGAAAGATATATATCGAGTCTTCCGGATTTTTCGGGAGACGATTAGGTCAACCTCGTACACACGTGTCTTCTACAGTTGCCCCCTCTGACCTTGGTAGGCCGCCGTCTGGAGGGCATGGTCATTGATTCAGAGCTTCCAATCACAAGAAATCTCCTCTTCTCAACAAGGTGCCTTGAGGTCATGTGGCTATTTCAACCAAATCTTCAATGGGAGAATTTCACAAGCATGATTTCCCAGTACGCTCTTTGATGGTTCTGTTTCGTTTTGAATTTCAGATGAAATTGTCGAGAGTCAAGAACATCTCTAGAAGAACTTTCTACTTAGTCGTTTCTTAGATACAACACCTCATGTCGCTAAGATTCATATGAGTGCTAACAAAGTATGGTCGCTAAACAAATCAATCAAGATCGACGTTCACGTTGTCAATGCTACGACGATGAAGTTTCGAGTTACAGATGAGGCAATAATGGTGTTCGCTTCCAAGCTCCGATGCTCACAAAGTGAAACTATGATAATTGGAGTTTGAGAATGACGACTATTCTAGGAGCACATGATGTGCGAGAGATAGTCGAGAGATGGTTTCATCAAACCGGAGAATGAAAGTACTCTTTTTCCAAACTCAAAAGGATAGTCTGAGAGACTCAAGGAAGAGAGACAAGGAGGATCTTTGTCTCATCTATTAAGGGTTCGATAAAGATACGTTCGAGAAGGTTGCGGAAGAAAAGTTGATGAAACAACTATGGGAGAAGCTTTGAACTTTCTATAATGGTGTTAATCAAGTTATGAAGGTATGTCTTCAAACTCTAAAAGGATAATTGAAACATTACAAATGAAGAAAGGTGAACTGTCTCTAAATATTTTTTTAAATTCTTGATTACAAATAACCTAAAAAGAAATCTTGAGAAGCTAGATGATATGACAATCATGGAGAAAGTTATTTGATCATTAGTTCTAAAGTTCGAGCATATTGTTACCGTCATAGAAGAGACAAAGGATTTGGAGACTATGACGATGGATGATCTTCTTGAAACATTACAAGCTTATGAAGAAAATAAGAAAGAGAAAGAAGACATTGTAGACCAAGTTCTCAAGATACGACTTGATCAAAAAGAAAAAAGTAGCATAAATCATCCAAGACGTGGTGGCGGTAAATTATGAGGAAGAGGTCATGGTGGATATGGACAATGTTGGAGGCCATATGAAGACAACTATAATCAAATAAGAGGAAGCCCATTAAGAGGTCGTGAAAGAGGAACTTTAAAATAAATGTATGATAAATCAAACCTTCAATGTTATAATTTCAAAACATTTGGGATGTAAGGCTCCAAGAAACAATAGAGTTGAAGACAGTTCAACTGCGTTGAAGAAATAAGCCAAGAAGGTGATATGCTATTGTGTCTTATAAGAATGATGGACGAGAAGAGTTTCACAATAAGTACCTTGATAGTGGTGCAAGTTATCATATGTGCGGACGAAGAAGCATGTTGGTGGAGCTTGATGAATCGGTGAAAGGAAACGTAGCTTTGGGAGATGAATCGAACATAGAGGTAAAAGGTAAAGGAAATAATCTTATCCGATTAAAGAATGGAGATCATCAATTTATGTCAAATTTCTACTACATCTCAAGTATGAAGACCAACATCTTGAGCCTAGGGCAACTTTTAGAGAAAGATTATGATAATTGACTAAAGAATAATAGCCTTACTAAGATATTATACAAACAATCTCATTACCCAGGTGTTGATGACGAAGAAAATAATATTTATCCTTAACGTTCAAAGTGACATAACTCAATATCTCAAGATGTGTTACAAGGAGGAGTTTTGGATTTGGCATCTTCGATTTGGGCATCTCAACTTTAGAGGGTTAGAACTACTTTCCGAGAACGAAATAATGAGAGGGTTTCCTTGCATCAATCATCCAGATAAAGTGTGTGAAGGATGCTTACTTGGAAAACAATTTAAAATGAGTTTTCCGAAGGAGTCAGACGCGGGAGCTCAGAAGCCGTTAGAACTCATATACACAGATGTTTGCTGCTCGACCAAACTAAAAACACACAATAAAAGTAACTATTCCTTGTTACTATTCCTTCTCTTTATTGATGATTTTTCAAGAAAAACATGGATTTACTTTTTGAAGAAAAAATTAGAAGTGTTTGAAAACTCTAAAAAGTTTAAAGCCCATGTTTAGAAAATGGTCTTGTCATCAAAGCTATAAGATCCGACCATGGAGGAGAGTTCACATCTAATGAGTTTTTGAAGTATTGTAAAGAGAACGACATTCGAAGACAGTTGATGGTCCCGAGATCCCTTAAAAAAAGAGTAGCTGGAAGAAAGAATAGAACAATTCTTGAAATGGCGAGAAGCATGTTAAAAAGAAAGAAACTGCCAAAGGAGTTTTGGGCGGAAGAAGTAGCGTGTGCAGTTTATATATGAAACCAATCTCCCACAAGAAGTGTTTCAGGGAAATCCTGGTGTTTCACATCTAAAGATTCTTTGGAAGCCTTGCTCACGCTCATCTATCGGACGAAAGGTGGACTAAACTAGATGAACAAAATGAGAAGTACATGTTCATTGGCTATTATGTCAACTCGAAGGGTTACAAACTCTACAATCCTGATACAAAGAAGACAATCATCAGTTGATGTCACTTTCGCTGAAGTATGCGAATGGGAATGGAGTTCAAACGATGAAGACTACAACTTCTTTCCGTCTTTTGAAGAAGAGACTTTGGAGCAACCAAGAGAAGAACAAGATACACCACCAACTTCACCAACTACAAGTTCTTATGAAGATGAAACTTCGAGCGAGAGAACTCCACATTTTAGAAATTTACAAAAGCTTTACGAGGTAACAGAAAATCAAGACCATCTTACCTTATTTTGCCTATTTACGGATTGTGAGCCTATGAATTTCGAAGAAGCTCTAGAAAGAATACATGGAGAAGTGTAATGGATGAGGAAATCAAGTTGATACAGAATAATTATACATGGGATTTAGCTTCAATTTCAAATGGGCACAAGGCAATCAGTGTGAAGTAGGTGTCAAAGCAAAGAAGAACTCTAAATGATAAGTTGAAAGATATAAAGCAACATTGGTGACAAGAGGCTATAGTCAAAGAGCGGGAACCAACTATGAGGAGGTATCGCTCTTGTTGCTCGCTTGAAAACGCTTCGAATAATAATTTTTTTGGCTGCTCAAAATAAATGGAGGATACGTCAAATGGATGTCAAGTCGACTTTCTTAAATGGTGATCATGATGAAGAAGTCTACATTGAGCAACCACAAGGTTTTATAGTCAAAGGAGAAGAAGACAAAGTCTTGAGGTTGAATAAGGCGCTATATGGATTAAAACAAGTCTCAAGAGTCTGGAATACTCAAATTGAAAAGTACTTCAAGGAGAACGATTTCATTAAGTGTCCATATGAGTATGCACTTTATAACAAAACTCAAAGTAACTATATATTGATTGCATGCTTGTATGTAGATTACTTTATATTCACATACAACAACCCAAGTATGTTCAAGGAATTCAAGATGGAGATGACGAAGGAGTTTACAATAACCGACATTGGATTAACGTCATATTATCTTGGAATTGAAGTAAAATAAGAAGACAATGGAAGCTAAAGAGGTGCTTAAGAATTTCAAAATGGATTACTCAAATCTGGTTTGCACGCCAATGAAATGTGGAGCAAAGTTGTCAAAGAATGAAGAAGAAGGAAGTGTTGATCAATCACTCTTCAAAATCTTCTTTGTGATTTTAAGCTATTTAACATGCACAAGACTTGACATTCTATATGCAGTTGGAGTTGTGAGTCTATTAATGGAGCATCCAACGACGAGTCATTTCAAAACAACAAAGAGGATCCTTCATTATATCAAAGGTACCACATAATTTGGCTTATATTATACTATTTTTGAAAATTACAAGCTTTTTCGATATAGCGATAACAATTGGAGTGGAGACGTAGATGACCTAAAAATACAACTGACTTTGTGTTCTACAATGAAGATATAACTCTCACATGGATGTCGCAAAAGCAAATGATTGTTACTCTTTCTACTTGTGAAGCGGAGTATGTAGCAGCTACTTCATGTGTTTGTCATGCTACATGGCTGCGAAACCTAGTAAAGGAGTTAAGTTTGCCACAACAAGAGCTAACATAGATTTTTGTGGACAACAAGTCGGCAATAGCTATGGCGAAAAATCCAGTTTTTCATTATCAAAGCAAGCATATTGACACTCGTTATTACTACTTTCCAGAGTGTGTTGATAAAAAGAATGTACAATTGGAGTACGTGAAGACGAATGATCAAGTAGTAGATATCTTCCCCGAGTCTCTCAAGCGCAGAAACTTTATCAAGATGCAGAGTTTGCTTGGAGTAGCAAAATCAAGTTTAAGAAAAGGGTGTTGAATTATAAACTTGATTTTGGATCAAGTTAAGTTGTTGAGTTAATGATCCAATTATCAGTATTGAGTCAAACCCAAAATACTTTATCCAAATTCTAGATATTTCTCTAGAAAATATAACACATTATGCCTTCTTAAAAAGTTCTGTTAAGTTTTAAATAGTAAAATAATTTAGATATTTGTAACAAAATATCAATAAATTTTTTATACTTAGGATTAAAAATTCTAGATATTTTGTACTTTGGATGTTGTAAATATTTCATCTCCTTTCTCATTTGGAATCATTCAAAAAATAAGAATCTTTTATTTTAATAAATACTTCTTCTTCCTACATTCTCCATCCTCTTTCAAAATTTCTAAACATTTTATCCGTCATTTTTATATATTACTAGTTGATTGGTCCGCGCCGTGCACGGACATGATGAGTTTTTACCATCTTTAGCAAATGAATACAAATCTCATAAACGTTAGCAAATGAATTCGACTGCTTTGCAGCTTTGCAAGTAGTTGGAGTTTCCTTCGCAGCAAGAAGTTTTTGTTTTCATAAAAAAGTAATCAAACTTCCCATATAAAAAATGGTACACACATAAAACATAAACAATAGCTAAAACATAAACAATAGATAGTTATGTCGAGCACTGAAAATAACATAAGTACGAGAATCCTTATAATTGTCTTCTGATTCATCCTCAGGGAACGAAGAATTTTTAGCAGTTAGTTTAGTAGCTTCACTCTCTCAGGTTTCTTCGTAAGTGCTTGGTATTTTTTTTAGTTAAAAGTGATTGATAATTTTCCCATCAACAAACATATATAAAATTGTTTGTTCTCTTTAAAAATTTATAGGTTTACGACATATCAGCGTTCCATGGGTGGCATTATTTTAAAAAAAAATCAATTGAGTTCGGCCAAAAAAAATATCTTCTCTTTTTCTTTTAACCAACATCGTGTTCCCTAGATCTACAACCATAAAACACAACTAAATAACAAAAAAAATCCACAAAAACTTTTAGATAATCTCTCCAACTGTTTTTCATGGATTAAAAAATAACATAATTTTAAGTAGGGGTAAAACAAATAACAATGATTTTATAAAAGAAAATAAAAATGGATGATTGAATTAAGATAAACACAAGGAAATTTTTTTATATTTTGATAAATTCCATAATTTTCAGTAGGGCTAGTATAGTCTCTTACAAAATCTAGATCTTTTTTAAGCGCAAAAAGTAGATAACCAGTCAGAATGTGACACATAAGCGAAAACCAAAAAAATTTTAGATAATCTCTCTCCGATTGTTTTTTTCTTGGATTAAAAAATAACATCCCATATACATTAATTAGGAAGTTAGTTTGACAAAAATCACTTTCAACATTAAAATTCTGACATGGCAGTTTAGAGAATATTGATTGGTTTTGTATTAATTCATTAATTAAATTATTATTTATGCCAATAAGAGATGTTAATAAGAAATAACATGACTTTTTTTTCTAAAATACACTAACTTAAATTTTCTTTTTTAATACCACAAAGACTACCAATAAATTTTAAAAGTTAAACGTTTGATTATTGGTTTATTATTTTGATGGTTTAAAATTTCAGTCAAACTAAAATAGCTGAAGACATTGTTCAAATATACTTCACTTATATATAAGTATTGCATTGCTAAAAATAAATTTAAATATTATTCAAAAAAATTTTGATACAATATATGTTCCGAATGATCTTCATACTCAAATTCCAATATAAATAAATGACAGTTTTCAAGAAAGTATTACTAAATTTGCTTTTTTCCCTTAAAATAATCATTATGAAAATATTTGGTTTAGCTTACCCGCAATAATTTCAAATATACAAACTGATCATATATAATAGTTTAGATACTTTAACTCGCGTATTACGCGAGCATATCACCTAGTAATTTTGTAAAACAAATGACAACAATTTTATAAAAGAAAATAAAAAATGGACATTTAAATTCAGATAAACGCAAGAGAATTTTTTTATTTTGATAAATTCAATAATTTTCAGTAGGGTTACTATAGTCTTTTATAAAATCTAGATCTTTTTTAAGCGAAAAATAATAGAAAATCAATCAGAGTGTGACACATAAGCGAAAACCTTTTTTAAATAAAAATTAAAAAATCAGCGAGCTCCAGAATTGTGTCAGTCACCCGCAAACTTTTTCGTTTTTTTAGAAAAATTTATTAATAATTATTTTATTAATCAAATAGTTTATTAAGAGAAACATAGTAATCAACCAGTCCAACTTTTAATCGGGTGCAAACTAACTTCACACTTAATATATAAGATTTTTTATTTCCAAAATTTTATTCACTCTAATCAATAAAAATTACCTTAATTACTTAACTTTAAAATAGTATATAATAAAAAAAAGTGGTGAATATAAAAAAAAACTCCACAATGCTCGCAAAGAAGTGATAGGAAAGCAAACAGAAAGAGGTGAATGGTAGGGAAGAAAAATAGGGGCATGTGCTTGAGATGTTAGGCAGATTCAGAAGAATCTTTGAGGCACCTTTTGTTTTTTACCTTCCTCTCTCTGTCTCTCTCTTCTCTCCTCTCCTCTTTCTCCCCTCTCTGTGTATCTCTCTCGCATGTTACATTTTGATTCCACTTTTGACTAAAAACCCGTTTTTGCCAAAACTCAGTATCTTTGCGTTTGCTTTCTTTTTATGATACTTTGCGTTTGCCAAAACTAAGCAACTTGAAGCTCTTTTTGAGTTGGGTAAAAAGAGACTTCACACCATGCACTGACCGCACACCACTTACCAACTTTGCATTACTATAAATCTCTCTACTTAATTTGATTGGTTTTTTATGGGTTTAATCATTAATTTTGAGATTCAAATCATAACTAGATTGTTTTAAAAACAAAACATCATCATGTTTATAACGTTATCTCAACTACTATCATTGTATTATACTGTTTTTTTCTGGTAACATCATTACTTTGTTTCATTTTTAGTGAATGAGATAACAACTGCTTTTGCGTTGAATGAAAATTATTGAGGTGGCGATTCTTGTTTTGGGTATAACCATTTGGCTGATAGACTTTTATAGTGGGATATTTTATATAACTATTCAATACTTTTTTAATTGGCCATCTACCTAACGATATTCATTATTTTTGTTTTTCAGTTTACTATCAAATCTCTATTGTACAGTGATTTTGAGGTTGGTAATTGTTTCTGTAGTTCCACCATTAAAAAGAGAATAAACGAGATCAAGTCATTTATTAACAAACAAAAAAACTATAAATTTAAACACCACTTAATCAAGATGAAACAGGAAAAACATAATTAAGGCTAAAAAGGATGTGGCAAGGGGACAATTAGTACAATTTACTTTTCTTAGCTGTTCGGAATACAATAGGGACAAGTTGATTAACAGGATACCTAATTAACCTCAGAGACCTCACTTACTATGCTTGGACCAACATTGTTTATAGTATCAATTTTGATTAAACTTTAAGTGCACTACAATATATACCGACACGTGTCGATCTTACACTCGACTTTATACGGGAACCACATGCCAACAGAGCACAACACTCTTGCACGTGAGATATCCGTACGATGACGGTCCATCTAATGAAATTTCATTTTCAATTAATTAGTTATACGTAATATGTATTATACTAAAATATTAAAAACCTATAATTTTAAGTTATGCCCCAAAAAACTATAATTGTAACTTGTAAGTTATACATAGATAAGAAGACTTAATTATACACCACCCAAATCATAATTTTTTTTGTCACAAATATGCAAAAGATTTGCTAACACCTTTGTCCATCCCTGTCGTATGCTTCGATGCTTCTCTTTGTAGAAAACAAGAAAGAAATGAATAATACTATGTTTCTCTTATTACTCTGTTATAAAAAATGCACAGACTTGAGGTTTTACAGAGATACTTATATGAGAAGAGAAAGAT